>JAMAKE010000306.1:0-15099 GCA_023628695.1 Nectriaceae sp. PG4201
AAAGACTATTTAATTAAGCCTTTATATATTAATTAAAATACTTTAGCTACTTAAGGCTTATCTTATTATTAATTTAACTATTTTAAGTTATTAAGATAGCTTAATTACTTATATTAAGTTATAAGATAATATTAACTTATAATTATAATAAATAATAAGATTATTTACTCTTTTATATTAATAGCTTAAATAATTATAACTTATTTATAGCTTTTAAGTTAAATTAATTTTAAGTTTCCTTACCTTTTTATATTTATTATAATTATTTCACTCTTAATAATACTTATAAGAAAGCTTATCTTATTAAAGTTATATAAATTATTTAATTTAATGCTATATATAGCTATTATATTCTCTATAAATAAGAACTATTAATAAATAAGAGCTAAGTCTTTATATTAAGCCCTCTTATAATTATATTTATAAAATAAATATATTTAAACTTATAATATATATAATAAGCATGCAGCGCAGATAAGTATGCAATGCATTAATACTATATAGCTAAAAGTAGAAATTTAAAACTTTGAAAAATAAGCTATTTAATTAATATATAGCTAAAAACCGAGATTTAGGTTTCTTAAGAAAAAGTCATTATACAGTATTTTTCTTATATTTTTTAAGAATTTATATAGCTTTTTAAATATAAAAAACCTAAAAAAAAACAGTGTAAATAAGGTTTTTTTTAATATCTATTTTAATTAAATTATATAAAATCTATAAAAATCCTAGCATATAAATCTTCAATTAACTCAATCTATATTAAAATTTAAGCTATATTAAGCTTAATTTTAATTTTTAAAGAATGTCTTAAAATTGCAATTTAAGGTGAAAATCTTAGTGCGCTGCATGCTTATCTGCGCTGCATGCTTATTATATATATTAATTATTATTTAATAAAGTTATAAGCTTAATATTAATTAATAAGTTACGCTTCTTATTAAGCAAGTAATTAATTTACTATTTCTTTAATAATAAGTAAGTGCAAAGGAAACCCTTAGAAATTTAAGTTAAGGATATACTTAATAATTACTTACTCTTCTAAGTTAAATAGCTTTTATTATTTAAGGACCTAAGCAGCTTAAGAAGGTATACTATTTAATTAACGCTATATAGTATAATAATTAACTTAGTAGGCCTTTATAGCGCGCTAGAGGCTTAAAGTTGAGTCTCTTTAAAGGGCTTAAAGGGCAAGAAGGATATTTATCTCTTAGTTTAATTATAATATACTTAATAGTTAAGAATTATTTAATTAAAGAGAAAGAAGAGAGATTAAGGGATTTTTAGTGCATATGCTTATTTAATATGCATACTTATTATAAATATTAATATATTATAATTAACCTTTATTTCTTTATTAAAAATATTAAAGTTTATCTTACCTTATAGTTATAATTAAAGAAAATAATTACTTTGCTATTAATTATTTTCTTTAATCTTTTGATTATAAATATATAGCCTTATAATGCTACTTAGTTATTAATTGCTATATATAAAGCTTCTTATAAGCTATATTCCCCCTTAAGCAAAAGAATATTATTTAAGAAATAGGATAAAGGCTTAAGATTTAGTTCCATTGCAAAAAGAAGGCATAAGAGGTTAAATAATAATTATAAGGGCACTTTATTAATAGATTTAATTATTAACCTATATATAATTAAGCTATATATATATAAAAGTAAGCAAAACACTATATATAAATTGAGCACTAACTATTATATATTATATAAGCTTTATTTGCATACCTACATATATACCTACGGGCCCCCAGGCGCGAGTGTACGGGGGCGCGATCCTACGGGGCCCCGGTGTGCAAATAGAGCTTACATAATAATTATAGCCAATTGTAGCCTTCAGCGCGTTCAATAGCAGCCTCCAGTGGATTCCTTTAGCACCTTCAGCGCCTCCAATAACAGCCTTCAGCGCATTCCTTCAGCATCTTCAGCACCTTCAGCGTCTCCAATAATAACCTTCAGCACCTTCAAATGCAATCTTCAATAATATTTTTCAGCAGCCTTTAATAGTAGCTTTTATTGAAGGCTATTGAAGGCTGCTATTGAAGCACTGAAGGTTGTTATTAGAGACATTAAAAGTGCTAAAGGATGCTGAAGGAATGCGCTGAAGGCTGCTATTAAAGCATTGAACGTTATTATTAGAGACGCTAAAGGTGCTAAAGGATGCTGAAGGAATGCGCTGAAGGCTGCTATTAAAGCACTGAAGGTTATTATTAGAGATGCTGAAGGTGCTGAAGGAATGCGCTGAAGGCCTGCTATGGAAAGCCCAGTGAAAGCGGTAAAAGCCTATAATTGGCTGTAGTACTATATAAGCTCTATTTGCACACCTACGTGTGCAGTATTATGTAAGCTTTATTTGCACACCGACGTGTGCACCTATGGGCCCCCAGCACATCGAGTCGGAGACCTCGGCAACTCAAACCGCGCGAACACGCCCAGCTAATGCGGGATAAGATGGATGGTTGAGAAGAACTGATCAGATCAGCAAGTCCCATAAGCTTCCTTTCGGTATTCCACTCCTTCTGGTCCCTCTGTGCGGTCAAAACGAAGTAGTTCCTTAGACTGAGTCGGTAGTTCGCGCTCCCATCAACCGCCGATGGCCGACTTATAGGCCTGTTAGGATAGCATCCCCACTACGATTAGCCCATCCTGTGTCCTGTAGGAGCTCTGGGGTCACACGATCCGGCTTGTCAGGTCAGCTCATTGCCGTCCTCCGGAAGCGACCAGGGGGCCTTCAGCTCAAATGACGAATATGTGAATGGGGAAGGGATCTTATTTATAACTTTGAAGCCTCCCATCTTTTGAAACGGCTGCATCTCAGTTCTAGGTTTCGTTGTACTTTCTCACTTCGGTGATAGTTTTCGCCGAGCATGCCAATCAATATGCCATCTCTGCCCGCTCGGTCCCAAAATCGACAGTCCTTTTCGATCAGAATACTGGTCTACTCGATATAAAAGCTTCATAATCCCAATTGTGATCATCGGCATAATACTTCAGCTCCTTTTCTTGGGCAACCTCTCTTATCTCTATGGCTCTTTATATAAGTCTGGTTCCCGAGTTCATGCTCTCAAAGTCTTGGCAGTTGACTACGATGGTGGGGATATCGGAGAGTCTCTTAAGACCGCCTACAAGATCCTTAAAGGAAACGAGTTTCTGACCCTCGAGTATCAGTCGGCGTATCAGTACCCGTCACCGGATTCAATTCGTGAAGCGGTTTGCAAGGAAAAATACTGGGGGGCAATATACAGTCATGCTGGCGCATCGCATCGGCTGATGGAAGCCATCGAAGGCAACGCAACGAAATACAATTCCAGCGACACTATCTCATACATATACGACGGAGTCTTTTATCCCATCGTTGCCTCATCCTTCGTTAGTCCTAACCTTCAGACCCTCATCTCTGTCACGTCTCGAGTCTATTACAATATCGCTGGCGACGCTCGCAATGCGTTAACCTTACGGACCCAATCTCCAGTGGCGCCTACTTCAACCCCATCGTTGGCATCATCCTCCGTCATCATGCCCACAACCCAAGGGACGCGCGTTTTTTTTTAACACGGTCTCTATGATCATGCCTATTTGATGCAGTTTTTCTTCATCTTGGCGTCTAATGGCATCCAACACGAGGCCGGCGTCTTTACCAAGATGTCTAGGAGGAACGTTTACGTTCTTCGCCTGCTTAGCAGCAACGTCTACAATTTATTCTCTGCTCTATGCATGGCAGGCTACATGTGGGTTTTTCGAGAGTCTTGGTCTGTGGATGGTCACAAGCCCATTACGACATGTAGGTTGGATATGATCCTAAGACGCGACGCTTAGAACTAACCCCTAATCTAGGGATGTTGCTTTGGTTTTACATGCAAATACATTACCTCGTTGTCGACACTATACTCGAATCAGTGCTTCCAATAAAATTCTTTTCCTTCTTCCTTATAACCTGGATTATAATTAATATCACAAGTACCGTCTTTCCATTCGAACTGTCAGCTGGCTTTTACAGATGGGCATATATGCTGCCCGCGCATAACTGTTGGAGGCTACTGACCACCATCCTCTCGAGTGGCTACAACCCATAACTCGAAGTAAACCTACCAGTTCTTTTTGCATGGTGGCTCATCGGCCACCTCACCAGCGCTTGGTCTGTACGAAAGCGATGCACGGTAGCGGCAGAGAGCGGAGAGGAAAGGTTTCTTGATCTTGATGAGGATAGGGCGTCCAAAGACCTAGCTTCAAGTGAGTTTCAACTTAAGGGCCAACGTGGGAGCTCATCGGGGACCTCAACAGAGACCTCACGGAGGATTATGGGCGTTGGATATGTTGATGAATACGACACAGAGCTAAATCGCCTTCCTAGTAGGAATCTAGAAATAAGTGATGGCCAAATGATGCTTGATTCTAGTGTCAATGGCATAGAAAGCAAGCCAAAGGGATAATATGTTGGGGCGATGTGGAGATGTTTGCCGTGATTATCCCTCTTGGGCATTTGAGGTATTGGTATGTACATGCACTGCATTTCACTGGGATTCGTATAGACTGTATGATAACTGGAATTAATAGAGATGGTGTAATGGCTAGTATAGATATAGATGGTATAAGGCTTGGAGAAATTACCATGCTATGGTCAGGATACCTTTAATTGTAACATCTCACAACAATTGAAAAGCCTCACCAGTTCTTGATCCTTAAACAAACCGTATGTCAAAGCGTATCAGGTTGGAAAAAGCACTTGTAAGTCATCACTAATGCGCCAACAACATGGTTTCACTATTAACACATTTCAATTCTCACAGCAGGCCTGGAATCCCTAGGAGCCCCCAACTTGGGACCCTAATAATAGCTTGGTTCAGATACTTGAAGGCCGAAGAAGACCCCAATAACATGCAATATGCAACCCCGAGGCTGATGTTCAGAATCTCCATTTCCTTCCATAGAAATAAGCGCTTGCTGCTGTGACCTTTGCATGACTGAGTTGGCGTGAGTCAAATGTGAGCCAACCTGAGCTGATATTAATTTAACCTGGGCTAGAGGCCTAGGTTCGGTTCCTATAGCTGTGGTACAGGCGAAGCAAGACTGGGAATATTGTTAGTGCTCGGAGCTTAGCCATTTCAGCACACAGCCTCCTTGGTCGGCGGTTCAGCCGTGAACGCGGGAGCGACGGTCCTTTCCGAATATCGCGAAGATGTTACAACAGACCACAGCAATCCGAAGGTATGTAAATAGAGGAAGTAAGCCCTTTGCGACAGACACACACGTTGTCCCAATAACGGACATTACTACCTTGCTACCTTAGCACTTGGCTAAACGGTGCTCTATAACCTTGGGCCTGTGCTTTATCAATGGATAAATTCACGTCACCAATTTCTTTCGTTTTTTCATTTTCCAATTTAGGTTGATTACATTTCAGGTTGAGGGGAATTAACAGGAACTTTCGTACAAAGAATGATGGCCGTTGACAAAGACCGAGACCTTGGCACCGTAGGCTGGTGTAGGCTTCTTAGTCATTCAGCCCTACAGCGACCGACTTACACAATAGTTTGTGTTGTTGCAACATAGTGTGTACTTCTGTCGTATTGATACGGTTTTGGTGGCCCTCTGACGGTTGTCTAACTATGGCCTGACAGTTTGTGTTTCCACACACCAAGAACGGAAGCGTTTGCAATAGTGTGAATGGTGTGTCCTGTGTTCACCATACTCTACATAAAAACTCCCACAGAGACTTCGTTAACGGCAGGAAAACTCACGGTGAGACATAAAGAAGACGTGAAAAGCTTTGATGCTTATCTTCGGGATCAAGTCACAGTCGGCCTCCTGCGATACTAATTTTGGAACAACGCTCCTCTGGCCCCCAACCAGGGATCCTGCTGCGCCCGGCCATCAGCCCCGTATGCCGGCATTATCATCAAATTTCGAGCTCACCGACGCTCCCAGGCATATTCGCGAAACATGCTGCATAATCTTACTGCTTCAGCTGGTCGGTCCACTGACGCTATTCTGCGGGAGGCAGCATGGCTGGTCCCGTCCTTTAAGACATCAACTAACTCCAGGTTTTAGCGGGGCAGATAGCGAGCCGAGCACCTCGAACAGCATCCATTTCGAACCCCACCATGTTGTCCCAGGTAAAAGTGTGTACCGCCCGGCGTGCTGAGCTCATTGAAGTCCACGATCATTGTCCTGAGCGACCATACATCGAACTAGAAGTCCCTCAAGAGGCAAAATCGGTTGTTGCGGTCAGTTTCACCGCAATTTCTCGTGATCAAGGTCAATATTCCCAAGCAAAGAACTCGTGATCCAAACGAATAAGAGATCTGACCCTCGGTATAGGATGGGCAGATGCCAAGGAAGGCCCCTCCTTCACTTGGTTTGACGCCTCAGTCTGTCGACCTGAAGGCAGGACAGACTTGCGGACCATCACCGTCATGAACAATCGTCTTGCGAATCCAGAATTCTTCGAGCAGACACATCGGTGGCACCTCAACGATGGACCTCGTCGAAGGATGTGGATTGAGGGGCTTCAAGCTGGCGATGTGATTCAACTCATTCCCAAGGCAAATTACATGGCGTGGGTCAACATCATCAAAGAGTGCCGGATCAAGATAGAGTACGAACCGAAGCAGCTACAAGAAGAGCTGAATAAGTTATATCTTGTATCCAATGCACCGCATTACACGACACCGTTAGATCCCAACGCGCAGGAAATCCGGCTTCTTAACGTGGAACCTGGAGAGTTCCAAGATCCCATCACAGGATATTTCAGTCGAGTTAGCCTTCAAGATGTTGCTGCAGAGTCGTTCAAGTTCCACGCACTATCATACTGCTGGGGTAGCCCTGATGATTCGGTCAACATTCAACTTGGAGTGACGGAGGGTACAGCGGGCGATGGAGCCGTACAAAGGCCTTTCAGCGTGGGCCGAACCGTTGCGGAGGCTCTCAGACAGCTGCGGCGCCCTGAGAAGTCACTGAAGATATGGATTGATGCCGTCTGCATCAATCAAGAGGACCCTGAAGAGCGAGCGCAGCAAGTCACCTTCATGAGCAACATCTACTCCATGGCTGTGACTGTGCATATCTGGCTTGGGCAAGGCAACCCTGGCGTGGAAGCATGTCTCCGTCTGATTAGAGACATTCACAATTATAGCAATCGTCACTGCCCAGGTGGAGATAACTGCTCATGTTTTGGAACACCTCATTTACTAAAGCTCGAAGAAGTTGACGCTTACATCCAATCCAAAAGAGATCAGAATCAAGGAATATCTTTCCGGGGGATGTATGAGGTCTTCCACTTGCACGAAAAGACCTTCTCTCGACAAGTCATTGATCTCGCTGGATGGTATAATAACACACAGCTGTCTACGTTAATGAGCATTCTTTTCGAGAATCCCTGGTTTGCTCGCGTTTGGGTTGTGCAAGAAGCTCTCTTCTCACGTAGAGCCCTAGTTCATTCCTCTGGAGAGATGATTCCTTGGCAAGAGTTGATAATGGTAAATAATTGGCTAGAAAACCCCCAGTATATAACACAGCAGCAGCACATCAAGTCGCAGACTATTATGGCACCTATATGGAAAGCTTTGAGACTAAGCAAGCGGGCTATACGGTCTCTCACTGGCGCAGTTGACGCTGAAGATCTCATCGAACTCTCCGGCATATTAGACGTCTTCTTAGCTGGATTAGACCTAAAGTCTACGGACCCCCGCGACAAGTTGTTCGCTCTTCTAACCTTTGCAGATGAGACGTGCATTGCAAGGGAGCTAGATAGCCTGATCCTGCCTAATTACGACAAGTCGACGGAGAGAGTCTTTGCGGACTTCACTCGATGGTGGATTAAAAAACACAACTCTCTGGATATCCTCTCTTCCGTTCACTCTCAACCATGGAGGACATGGCAAAGAACACTGGGTCCGAACGAGAAAGGCGCCAAGATTCCACGGCCATCTTGGACAGTTAGTGGCGAAGGACGTTCGAGATGGGCGCGAGCCAACCTCAATGCACAGTTTGAGTTCCGAGCTACTAACAAGTCAACTACAGATTTAGACCTCTTAGAGCGTGAAGAGGACACCGACCCATTGATCCTTCGACTAGAAGGGCACCGGGTCGGCAAGATTACGGCATTGGGATACGCACCAGTTGAGTTCATCTATCCCTACAATCAGGAGAAAGATCAACGAAGGGACATCTCGGCAGTCTTCGATCGCATACTTGATCCATGCGCATTCACTGGCTTCTGGGGTGTTAGAAGCATCCAGAATGATAAGCAAAACACAGCTAACAGGGCTCGGATTGAATACGGCGACCACGTACGAAGTCATTGGGCATACTTTCCTCACCCCAAGCTCCAGGCTCTACAGCCTTCGGGAGACTCTCAACCAAAGCGTTATGAGACCGATAAGGTTCCTACCTGCTTTGACCGGTGCTTCTTTGTTGCTAGCAATGGTCGATTTGGTCTGTGTCCTTGGGCGGCTAAAGAGGGCGATGTGATTGTATTGCTTGACGGTGGCAATGTTCCTTATTTATTGCGACCGGCGAGAGACGATGGGGAGAGTGCTGCGAGACAGTTTGTGTTGATTGGGGAATGTTATGTGGAAGGAATTATGTATGGAGAGTATGTCCAACAACAAGAAACAGGAGTTGGGACGAAGGAGGTCTTCCGCCTCGTCTAAAGAAGGGAAGGGTGGGGGTTATGGATAAGTGTGTATTTTCTTAATTATTTGGTACGAGTGATCAAGACATCAGTACGAAACTATGGCTCTCATATAATTTATCGATTGGTTCTAATGATCAGCCTGTCGGGCTCGCTAGAATGGAATAACCTTGAATTTATCCTGAGCGATAGCGGCAGTGTAGTCTGTTGGATAAGCTTGGTCGCTATCCAAGATCTAGATAGAGGCCATATTGGCAAGACTTAAGAAGGAGATATGATAGCAGTAGCCCATTTGAGAGATAAGGTAGACTAAGTGTTCAGGAGTTTTAAAGTCCATGTCGCAGTTATCCAGCTCAGATCAAAGCTATTCTATCCCAAACAACATTCTGGCCCCTCAGGGCGTTCTTGTGGAGAACACCAACACCCGTTCGCCTGCAGATGGGAATCTGGTGACTTGCTCGTCGGTGTGGATGAACTGTATCTACATCGCATAAGCTGCCGAAGGTCTCCCGGCCTATGCTCAAAATATTTAAGAATTCCCACTCGTGCCAATCGCCAAGAATATCCTCACCATCCCTGGAGTCTTCTCGTTGTGTAGGCGCATACTGTGATGAAGGACTGAGTCCGAAATTCCGGAGGAGATCTATTTGCAATGTCCCTGGCGTTGCCCAGGACAAAATGACCAAATCTTGTTTGGTCTCTCTGGTTCTGTGGCAAAGGCTTTGAGACTGCCATATTATGCCACCAACCTCTCCTTCCACAAGAATGGCCATCGCCGATCGCGTGTGGCCCTGAATGGCTGTGTCTAGGGCATGGGCAGGGGCAGGAACTACAGTTGCATTTTGTAGAACGAAGGAAGAAAAGACGAGTGCATTCTTCACTTCAGATGAAGGTTCCCCAGGGGTCACGAGCACCTTCTTCTCTGGCAGGTCTTGATGGAGTCGAAGCTTGGTAATCCCACTCTCAGTTCTCAGATCTGTCAGTAATATGCCTTTGGGAAGAGTTTGGCATTTTGTTTTCGAACCCATCTGTGCGATTTCGATTAGCAGATCTAATCGCTTGTCGTTGATCTTTGAAATCTCCTGGTTTCCAGGACGGCGGTATTGTGGCATGAAAGTCTCATCCTCGTCATCTAACGTTTCGCCATCGGTGTCCTTGGTGCAACCATTGTCGCCTATAGGATGATGTTAACAGAAGAAGTCCGGAGGATTTACACAAATACAGGGAGTCTAACAACTTGTCTTCTCAGCAGGCATATCCCATACCGGAACAATCTTTCCACTCGTATCAGAGATCCACCACTTGATCCAGGTTCGTTCCTGGAGCCACCTCTGATCGAATTCACTCCAATGATCCAGGGGCATCATGACTGCTCCATCAAAGTTTGCCCACGACCAAGAAGGATATCCTTCCCGAGCTTTTGGATCAGCCTGTGGCCACTCACACCAAAGAATAGCCCAATCGAATGCGGCAGCTGGAAGTCCGAACCACATCTTGGTATCGCCCATACTCCGAGCTACGGCTCTTTGTATGCCAGCGAAAGCGTTGAGCTTGTCACTCGGATAAGTAACCTTTCGAGAGGAGAAGGCTTCGACATGGTGCGCGAATCTTCGTAGTGGCCATTCGGATCTCGTCTCACCGAGTGTATTCGCTCCGTCAATTGATCCTACATCTGGCATCTCGGCCATGAAGTCTTCGCGCCAAACTGCCTCCCGGCATTTGAAATAAGTAAGACCGTTTAAAAATACGAGGCAGCGGGAAGATAGAGTCGCCTCTTGATATCTTGAGCAACATGGTCAGCCTGTCACCGTGTTAACCAGACCGTGCGGACTTACGTCCACCCTCTCTCAGCATATGGTGCGTTCATGAGCTCGATGTCGAAGCATGGACGAACAGTCAGAAGTAAATCCGGCGCAATTCTGATGTCCAAGACCGCATTCTCTCGATCAGGTGTAGCATCACAAGCCCATCCAGACAACCCTGCGCAAGCATCTCCCCCGGAGGCGGCTACGATTGTGAGTGCCGAATTTCCATATACAATATCCATTCTAGCGACCAACTGAGCCTTGTACCTCTGGTCATCTTGAACAATGCAGAGTGAATCAACCCAGAGAAAGCCGAAGCCCAGAGCTGCCGTGACTTCTATGGCGTGTTGAACAGTTTTTGCAAGCCTTACCCTGTTAAATGCGCCATCCGTTTGAAATTGCGCGACGTTCAGCTTTGTCGTTTCGAGAAAGTTCGTTTTCCCCCAGACATAGCTCAATGTCACGTATTCGGCTTGAGGCGGGAGCCCTGTGAGGCATTTTCTCTCGACGTCGATGACCATGAAACCCGAGATGGATGCAGGGTGAGAGTCCATGGTGAGATAAGAGTCAGAACAATGCTCACCATGCTCGTTTTGGCACTTCTCAATCCACCTTCTGATTCTGCTGATATCTACCTTCGGCGCGAGAGGCCTTGCTCTTAAAGGACGATTGGTCTTGCCTTCATCCACCACCTGGACACCATAGCCTGATCCATCTTCTCCCATCAATTTAGGATATAATGCTGAACCATACAGGTCCTCTACATCATCGATAAGAGGATCATACTCCCAGTTATTCTGTTGCCAATCTGCTTCCCAGACTTTATCGTCTTCTCTATGGACCTCGGGCGTGGATGCGAGGGTTCGCGAGAGCGCATGGAGAAGGAGTTGGCATAGGCCACATTCATTTGCTTTCAAACGAAGAGCTCCTAGGGATCCACTCCGAACAACTTTGTGATATTTCCCTTCAGGTAAGAAGGGCGGATTCTCAAAGTCTTCGCGAGTCAGCCCAATGGCAGCGCAAGCCTCGCAGAGGCCCTTTTGCGGTGTGTTCATCGTGCTAAGAGAGTGACTATTAGCCTCGAAATGCTCTTAGTATTCAGCAAAGGACAAATGTGTTGGTTGGCAGCAGCAGAGTGTTTTGCTGCATTTCTGTTGAGATCAGGCCCTAGATATTCACAGCCTGATTATCACGTGTAAGGCGGCGACGCACGGGTTTCTGCAGAAGTCATTTGATAAGAGATTGGTGACAAAATTATCCCGAACAAAAGCAGCGTTGCTTTATAAGCAGCAAGCCAACATATTAGTTTCTATAATGAGGTCCGTTGCCTCCAACTAATCGCATCCGGTGACTTCTGCCATGCGATCTCTTCCCAGGTTGGAACAGCTGGGGGAAGGAATGGTATGTTATTTGCCCATACGAAGAGATCGGACGACTGATCCACAAATATCTTCCTGTCGACGTTTGCCTTGAGGAACATATCTATAGCCGAATCTTTTGCGATCAAATTCCAGACCCGAACCCGCCGAGTTTGAGGCAATCTTTGGCAACGACCAACAACTTGTGTCTTCAAATCAGTCGTCCAGAAGGGCTCTGAAATGATGATATGGGATGCCCTCAAGACGTTAAGACCGGTACCTCCTGCAGTAGCGCTCATCAGTAACACTTCGGGACCGCCAATCTCCAACCTGAATTTCCGAATCACCTCAGAACATTCCTCGGCTTTGCGGATGGTTCCGTTGTACTTCACAACTTGGAAGCGGGAAACGTTAAGCTCTGCTGCCTGTTGATATAAGAATAAGTAAGTCCATAAAGTAAGGCCTAAGTAGGTCCATAAACTGAGGCTTAATTAGGTCCATAAACTAAGGCCTAAGCAATACCTAAGCTCAAGCTAAAACACAAGTTACAGGCCTCTTCTTGGGTATCTTATGTTTATACCTCTTCGCACCCACTGAACCTAGTTGGGGCTACTACGAGGATGAATCCACATTTCCCAACCTTCTGTTTTTGTCTGCGGATGTCCAAGGCAGCAGCTAGGGCAGGAAGTGACTTTCCTAAACCCACTGCATCGCAAGGAAACTTCCTTAGAAATCTGACTGCGCCAGGATCTTGAGCCGTTCCTTTCAAATCTCTTAACATGGCTTCAATCCTGTTTGAAGCCCAACAAACGGCTTTCGCCCGATTTCAATTCAATCATCAATTTCTCAACCATTTAATATGCCACAATCAAATAAAGAGGCAAATACCTTACTTGCTCTTCAAGCCCTTTAAAATAACCCAAAACTCAGTCTGCGACGCGCTGCTAGTATCTATAAGGTTGATAAGCGAAGGCTGCGGCGCCGGCAACATGGCATTCAATCTCGAAGCAATATAATCTCTAATGCACGCCGACTATCTGATCTAGAGGAATAGATTATTATTTAATTTATTCTTGGCCTAGATTTGCAAGGGTTGCCCCCCTAGCTGCATAGTATTGAAGAAATGGCTAATTAACTGCTTAACTGCAATGCCCTCCTTATTAATAAGAACTAGGCTTTTAACTTTATATAATAGTAACTAGAGCTTAAGATGCATTTTTCTTATAAATATAACTATTAGAGGGCTAAATATAAAGATCTAGCTATTATTTATTAATAGTTTATACTTATATAAAATATAATTATAAAATATAATAATATATATAATAAGCAAGTAAAATAGATAAGTAAGTAAAATAAAAATCCCTTAAACCTCCTCCTATCTATTTAATTAAATAGTTCTTAATAATAAATTATATCTTAATTAAATATTTAAAGTAAATATCCTTCTTACCCTTTAAGCTCTTAAGCAAGACTTAAAGCTAAGCTTTTAATAAGCTGCCCGCCTCTATATAGTCTCTCTTATAACCCTTTATTATCGATAGCAAGGCTTGCCTTCTTAAGCTAATATTATGCTTAATTTATAGAAGCTATTAAATTTAAAAGAATAAATAATTACTAAGTATATTCTTAACTTAAATTCCTAAGGGTTTCCTTTGCACTTACTTGCTATTAAAGAAATAGCTAATTAATTACTTATTAAGTAAGAGATAGAACTTATTAATAAGTATTAAGCTTATAACTTTATTAAGTAATAGCTATAGCTTTAAATATATTTATTTTATAAATATAATTATAAAAGGGCTTAATATAAAGACTTAGCTTTTATTTATTAATAATTCTTACTTATAAAGAATATAATAGCTAAATATAATATTAAATTAAATAATTTATATAACTTTAATAAGATAAGCTTTAAGTAGTTAAAGCATTTTAATTAATATATAAAAGCTTAATTAAATAGTCTTTATTATCTTTTAATCTTTAATAAGTATAAAAGCTATTATTTAATTAAGTTTAAGCTTTATTGCAAGGAATATAAGATTATTATACTTTATATGCTATTTTATTTATTATATTTACTTTAGCCTCTTAATATTAAGTGCTTTAAGCTACTTAAGAAGGCATATAATAAGTAAATAAAGTATTTAATTAAAAGCTTTATAACTTATATCTTAAAGATTAAGTTCTCCTTAGCATTTTATATTATCTTTTAAGCCTCCCTTATAAAGAAAAATATTAAGAGGGGTCTTAAAGGAGCTAAGCTTATTTCTCTTAACTTAAAAGTAATTATTTAAAAGCTTAATATGCAATTATAAACTTTAATGCCTATTGAGAGAGAGCTTAGCTTACTTAACTCTTAAGTCTTAATAATACTAAAGATAGCTAATAAGGCTAGGGCTTAAATAAAATACTTAAAAAAATAAATCTATAGGCTTTAAAGTAGCTCCTTAGCCTCTATCTTAAAGGCCTTAACTTCTCTTTCTAAAGAAGTAAAAGTAATTATATATTAAATAGCACTATTAAAGGCTAAGATATAAGATCTTTAGTAAGTAAATATAACTCTTAATAAGAGGCATAAGGCAAAGTAAACCTAGCTATAAAATAAAGGGAAAATAACTATATAAGAAGGAAGAGATATAATTAATTAAATAGTCTTTATTATAAAGAGAGAAGTTAAATTAACTAAAAATAAGGGGCAAGAAAGAGAGGCTTAATTAAGAGAAAGGCATTATAAGCTATATTATTAAATTAATTATAATTTAAAGACTTATAAGATAATAATTAAGACTTTTAAAAGAAGAGGATAGCTATAATAGGGGTTTCACTAGGTAAGTTAATTAAGTAGAGGTAAATATTAGCATTCTATTTATAATAAGACTAAAGCTTAAAGAGTCTATCTTATGCCTTGCTAGCAACCTTAAGAGGAGAGCTAAAGGCAATGCTTAAGCTATCTTAGGCCTAAGATTACTTAGCTCCTTACTATTAATATTATAATTATCCCTCTTCTTAAAATAGCTAGTCCTTAGCTATACTTACTTAATAAGTCTTATTAGCTCTAGAGGTCTTTATATCTTTACTATTTAATTAATATTATTAATATTTTAATTTCTAAGCTTTAAGCTATAATAATACTTTATAATATTAATTATATTACCTTTTATTTTTAGCTTTATTTAAGTTATAATATATATAATAAGCAAGTAATGCAAATAAGTAAGTAATGCACTTTTCTTAACCTTTTAATTAAGAATCTCAATAAAAATATAATTAATTATTTAATTAAT
>JAMAKE010000307.1:0-15078 GCA_023628695.1 Nectriaceae sp. PG4201
AAATGGAAAAAAGAAGAATTGAGGGATTTGTGCGCCACTCGCTTGTCTGCGCCACTCGCTTATCATATACGTTATATTTTAAGAGGGAAGTATAAAGTTAAGGGAAAGTTTACTTATCTTATTTTACTAAGAATAAATGCATTCTTAAATACTTAAAGACTATAAAAATAGATTAATTATAATATGCAAGCTTTAATATTAATATAAGCCTCCCCTTAAGGATATTACCTATCCTTAGATATAAGTATCCTTAACCTTAAAGTAGTCTTTAATTATTAACTTAGCTAAACTATACTTAAAGTCTATATAAACTATTTAATTAAGTCTTAGTCTCTTATTAAGTAACTTCCCTTCTATTATCCTTCCTCCTTATAACCTTTTAAGTCTAACTATACCTCTATTTATATTAATCTTAATAACTTTCAATTGGCACCTCCTTGCAAATAATACTTTAAATAGCTTAGTTAAGGATTTAATCTTATTAATTAATATTAATAAGACTATTAAGGATATAAGTTATATATATCTTAGACTTAAGCAAGTAATTAATTTATTATATTAAGAGTAAGGGAGGCTAAAGAGCATTGTAAGTATAATATATTATAACTCTCTTAGCTTTCTATAGTCCTTGCAAGTTATAATTCTTAAGGTTACTAAGCAATATATTAATTACTATAGTATTTTATATAATAAGCCTCTAAGGAATAGCTTTAGTCTTCTTATTATTAATAGCTAGCTCCTTTATAGCTAGCTTAAGACCTTCTAAGGTAGCTTACATATTAAGGGAGCTAAGAAGAGAGCTTAAAGCACTTAATCCCTTAGTCTTCTTCTAAGAAACCTTTACTTTATTATTGCTAACCTTGCTAAAGAGCGCTAAGTTTACTAAGAGCTACTTTCCTTAATTTTCCTTTAAATGCATTAAATTCAAAGGTCTCTTATAGATAAATAATAGCAAGGCAATATCTATAGATGCAAAAGCATTTAATCCCTTAGTTATAACCTTAAATCCTTTATTATAAAGGACTACCCCCTTCTTCTTATAATATTTAATAAGGCTAGTAAGGAGGTAGTTGTCTTAATATAATTTAGCTAGTTCCCTTGCTTTAAAGAGAGGGTATTTTACTTAATCTTGCTTAGCTATGCTAAGACTTCTTTTAACAATTTAATATTTAAAGGCTATTAAGTTTATAATAATATCTTTGCATTTAATATATAGTTAATACTCTCCTTTGCTTATATAAGCTTTGTTTTAAGGGACTGTCTTTTGTCTTAATGCAAGAGGTCTATATAGACTATTATAATTAACTATAAGTTATATAACTTTATCCTTAAAGTATAAGTGCCCTCTTATTTTAAGTTTATTTATAATAATAGCTGCAAGGAAACCTTGCATTGAGTTAATAATAGCCTTCTCTTTAGTAGCATTATTAGCAATATACTTAAGTCCTTGCATCTAGTCCTTAACTATTAAATTAAATAGTCTTAGTTTTAATTGCTTGCCTCTATTTTTAAAGAAGGTTATAATCTCTTCTCTTGCAAGTTTAATAGTTTAATAATAATTATTACTTATTAAACTATAAAGGTTATAAAAGAGCATAGCAATATAAATATAATTATACTCTTATAATATAAATTAAGATATTAAAGAGATCCTAAAGATATTAAAGTTAAATAGTATCCTTATATATATTAAGGCTTATCTCTAAGCATATGCAATCTTCTTAAATTGCCTCTTATAGCTATTATATATAAAGTTAAATAGATAGAATTAGCCCTTATAGCAATCTTAAATATAAGAGGCTTAATAACTATTATTATAGTTAATTAATTTAATAAGGAAGTAGTAATTATATATTGCTAGCTTTATAGCTTTTAATATAATATAGCTTAAGATAACTTTATAGCTTATTATCTCAATGCCCTCACTTAATAAGAGGTTTATTTTAAGCTCATTATATCTTAAGTTCCATTTAATTGATCTTGCATAGATTATAATCTCCTTAGGAGCAATAATTAACTAGTCTTCTAGCTTATATTTAAGAGTTTATATTAAAGATTAAAGACTAAAGTTAAAGGCTTAGTTATAGTCTTATATATTAAGAAGCAATTTCTAGAGATTATATATATATTATAGCTAAGAGGCTTTATTATATATCTTTAAGGTAGTTATAGAAAAAGGGATTTAAGGGGGTATAGCTTTAATTTCTTCCTTGAACTTAGCTTCTAGCTATTTATAGTAAGGAAGAAAGGGCATTGCTATCTTATCTTAGTTAATATAGCCTTGAAATTAAAGGGGTTACTTTATAATAAGCCTCTTTAAAGGTGCTTTAGAGTGCATTTTATATTAATTATAATATAGCAATGGCTTATAATCCTTTCTCTTATACTTAATATATATTAATAGGAGAGGGAGTTTAAGATATCTCTTTATATAAGGAATAATAGATAATTTAATAGCTATTGCAAGTTAAGACAATTAATATATACTTAATTAAATAGTTAATAAGCTTAAGGATTAAGAATAATAATAAGGCAAAAAATATTAATATAAGTAGCTTAGCTTTAAAGGTTTATATATAAGTCTAAAGGTTTATAAGTAGTTAATCTTAAGTAGTAGTTTTAAGGTTTAATTAATTAAATAGAGAGGGGATAGAGGCTTAAATATAAAGAGAGATAATAAGATATATAAGTATTTATAAGGGAGTAAAAGGTTAAAGGAGAGAGAGTTAAGTATTGCAGTTAATTTAATCTCTTTTTAAATTACTCTCTTAGCTATTGCATTGACCTTATATAATAATAAAGTCTTAGCTATACCTTCCAAGGGAGTGAATTAGCTCTCTTATTATTTATCTCTTAATTTAAACCTTTCTTTATTTTCCTATTCTTTTTCTTCTCTTATAACTATATATTTAATTCTTCTTATATTATAGCTTTCTTATTTAACTCTTAACTATTTAATTAATTTACTTATTATGCCTTCTTTATATAATAATAAGCTTAACCTTCTCTCTATAGTCCTTATATCTTATCTTCTTAATATTTAAGCTATCTCTATTAATTATATCTATTAAGATAAATTTACTTATAATAATCCTCTTCTTATAAAGGGTTAAATTAATAAGACTACCCTTAGGAATATCTATAGCTAAAGGCTAAAGACTATAGCTAAGAGATGCCTTGAAGTTTAATTATATAGCTAAATAGCTCTAGGTTAAATAGGCAAACCACTTTATATTAAGTTAAGCTTTATATTGCTAGCCTAAAGTAAAGATAAATTGTTAGCTCTTTTGCTCCTTTCCTTTTTTTATAATATTATAAGATTAAATAAACCCTTTCAATTAATTATTTAAAAGTATATATTAATTAAACTAAACTTTATATATATCTTAACTAAGGTAATGCATCTTAATAGCTCCTTTATTGCAAACCTTATCTCTTGCCTTAAATGCTTAAAGGCTCTCTTTATTATTACTTATAAATATTAAAATCCCTTAATATATAAGCATTGCATCTATTCTTATATAAAGTCTATTATTAATAATAATAAATATATTCTCTATCTCTTTTATGCCTATCTCTTTATTTAAGGCTTTTAAGATAGCTTATATGCTAATTATATTTAAAATGTTAATTCTTTATATAAATAGCACTTCCTTATTAATTATTAAGCTAAGGCTATTTATATAAGACCTCTTAAACTTCTTCTTACTAGAAGCTATTTTAACTTAGCCTCTTATTCTTTTAATACTTACTTTACTAAGGTTCTTACTTATTATAGCTGCCTTTAAATTATTAATATCTAGCTTATAAGCAATATATAAAAGATAAGAGATATTAATAAGCATTATTATAAGCTTGAAAGCACTTAGTTTTAACCTTATTAAGTATCTTCTTTTAACTTTTAAGGGTATATTAAGGCTTTAAGGTATTTTAAAGTTAAGTAAAATTTTAATAGGTTCTCTTCCTTAGTATAAATAAAACTTATTAAAACTATTTAATCTATTGATTTTCTTTATTTATCTTTATTATATTCTTAGTATATCTTTATTCTTTATAACTTAATAAAATAATAAGCTAATAGCTAAGGGGGCTACCCTTAAGTTATATCTATAAAAGGAAAATAATATCTTATAAAAATAATAACTTATAAAAATAATAACTTAAATAGAGCTAAATATATAGGCTTTATATATTTCTTTAAAGGTAACTTATAAAAGTATTTAATCTTATAATGCTTATAGCATTTATAATTTAAGGGCTTAGAATTTCCTTTATTTCTTTCTCTTTTATCTCCCTAAGCAATAGAGGTTTTTCACTTTAAGTTTAATAGCTAAGTAGTTTTAGCTCTTGAATTATTATTTTTATTGCACTTCCCTCCTTATAATAGCAATAGTCCTTAGTCCTTTAAGATATTAATAGAAGATTTTATAATCTTTAGAGGAAGTTAATATATCTTAATTTTACTACTTAGCTAAGTATAATTATCTTAACCTTTACTTTAGACCTCCTTAATTTAATAAGAGGACTTTTATCTTTATTAATATCTTCTTAATTAAATGGTTTAAAGTTATTATTGCTATTTTTATTAAATAATAATATTAAAACTAAAGAGTCACTCTTATCTTTAGCTTTAATAAGCATTTCACTCCTCTTAAAAATATCTTCTTTAGCTAATAGCTAATTATTTGCATTTAAAGACTATTAATTATATAAGTCCTTTATAAACTTCTTTAAGTAATCTCTATTAAATATCTTACTTAACTTAATTTTATTTAAGATATAAAGGTAATAAGCGCTAGAGATTAATAATCTCTTATTAATATAATAAGGGCCTTCTTATTTTATCTCTATCTTAGCAATATATAAGTAATTAAATGCTTTAAGCATATTATATTTAAGTATTAAGTCTCCTTCTTTTAAGGGCATTATCCTTATAATATTAATATTATTAGCATTAATATATTTTAATAGCTTCTTTTAAAAGGTAGTAACTCTTTTCTTAGCTTCTTTAATATCTTTAATATATCTATTAAGTACCTTAAAATAGGCCTTTAAGAGCTCTTTACTTATTTAAACCTTATCTTAATTAATTAATTACTAAGTTAAATATTTTATCTTTAGAGGCAAGATAGGTTCCCTCTTATATATAAGCTAAAATGCTAACTTTCTATATAATGCTTATATAGCAGTCCTATTTATTAATAATATAAGTCCTAGGAAGTTCTTTTATTTTTATTTTAACCTTATTATCTTAGCTAGGCTTAATATTATAAAGTAATATCTAGCTTTTATTATCTTATTAGCCTTTAAGTTATATATTGAGGTTATAACTATCTTTATACTTAAGTCTATAAGAACCTTAATAAATATAGCCTTTATTTCTAGTTCTCTATTAATAATAGTAATTAATATAAGATTAAACCTTTAAATAATATTCCTTATAAAATAAATAAAGATCTTTAAGTTTAATATCTTTACTAAGAATACTTTTAATTACCCTATTAAGTTATATCTTGCCTCTAGGAAGTAGTTATTCTCTTAATTAAATAATAAGTATTATATATTAAAGTATACCTTCTCTATTAATTAACCTAAAGTAGTTAATATAGCTAGTTCTCTTGCCTTAAGATTAATATACCCTTAATACTTTAAGTAACTTAAGATAGCTTATGCAACTTAGTTTTAAAGGCCTTTTTAATAGAACCTATCTATTAAGAGCTTATATATTATTTATCTCCTCTTATGCTTATAATCCTTATAGCATATTATAATAAGTTTTCTTTGAGTTTCTTTATTATTTATTATTAGCTTAGGAAGAGCTATATCTTAAGTAAGCCTCTCTTAAAGCTTTTCTTTCTTAACTATAAATATTTAAGCTACCCTTTTAAGCCTCTTAAAGTCTTAGGATAATATTCCTTCTAGCCTTTATAATAATACTAAAAATTTCACTATCTCCTTATATTCTTTTAAGTAGCTATTATCTAAGGTTCTTATCTATATAATATTTAATTAAGTGTTAATAAAGTCCTTAATATTACTCTTATAGTCTTAATTTATTTAATTAAATAGTCTTTTTAGTTTATTAGAGGGAGGAAACATACCACTGCCAAAGACAGGTTTATCCCCTGAAATCAAGGGCGCAGAACAGGCCTCAATATGTCCCACTGGGACTCTTAAAATGCCTGACTCAGGCTCTTAAATCTTAAAAATTATTATGTAATTCAGTCATGACTGCATTTAATTAAATGGTTCATAAAATTATAAAGACAAAAGGGAAAGAGTTCATTGAGGAACAATTCAATTTAATAATACATTTTAAGAAGGAAGTGTAAAGTCAGGGGAAAGTCTACTTATCTCATTTTGCTAAGGATAAATGCATCCTTAAATACTTAAAGACTATAAAAATGGATTAATTATAATATGCGAGCTTTAATGTTAATATATTAGCTTGCAAGATAAGCTATCTATTATATTATTTTTCTTTTTAAGTATATATTATATAATAAAGTTAAATAAGAGGATATATATAATTTACCTTATAATAAGAGTGCTAAGAATATTATTTGCATTATTATTTAATTAATAGACTAAGACTTAGGCATTAGTCTTAAGGATAAAGTATATATTATATAAGTAACTTTATAATTATTTAATTGCATAAAGCATAGCTTTATATTCTCTTTTAATAGCATTATAAGTCCATTTTAATGCAGTCTAGACTTTAGATTTATATTGCATAGCATATCTCTTCCTATTAATTTCTTGCATTAAGCTACTTCCTTAACCTTTGCTGCTAGCATTTATTATAAGTATAATTACCTCTATGCCTTTTAAGTAGTTTATTAAGATTAAAATAGGCCTCTTAATTAAATGGTCCTTAAGTATATCCATAGCATTCTATTAATTCTTAGTCTATATAAATATAATATCTTTCTTTAAGAGATATATTATAAGTTTAGCTATTTAAGCATAATATTCTATGTATATTTAATAGAAACTTATTATGCCTATAAAGCTTTTAACTTTTTATATATTGCTATATATAGTTTATTTTATAATCTTAAGAACTTTTGCTTTAATAAGACTTTAGCTATTTATCTTATATAAATATTTAATTACTTTATTAGAGAGAGGAAACATACTACCGCCAAAGACAGGTTTATCCCTTGAAATTAAGGGAGCGGAACGGGCCTTAATATATCCTACTAAGACTCTTAAAATGCTTAACTTAAGCTCTTAAATCTTAAAAATTATTATATAATTCAGTTATAACTGCATTTAATTAAATGGTTTATAAAATTATAAAGATAAAAGGGAAAGAGTTCATTAAGGAACAATTTAATTTAGTAATATATTTTAAGAAGGAAGTATAAAGTTAAGGGAAAGTTTACTTATCTCATTCTACTAAGGATAAATGCATCCTTAAATACTTAAAGACTATGAAAATGGACTAATTATAATATGCAAGCTCTAACATTAGTATATTACTATAGTTATTAATTAATAGAACTATAATTTTATTCTTATAACTATATAACTTATTAGTTTAATATTAATAAGCATTTTATTAAGGTTAATTAAATGCTTTATTATATATTTATGCATGCTAAGTTAAAATTCCTCCTTATTATAATAAGTCTTTAGTCCTTTAACTATAATATTATTAAGAAATAGCTTATATATACTTAATACTAAGTTAAATAATATCCTTATAATAATCTAAGTAAATTAAGCAATAGAATTAATAGCTCCTTAAGGCAATATATATATCCTTAGCAGTCTTAAGAGGGTTATAATTATTATTAAGTCTTTACTTTCTTTTGCTAAGAGAATTTAATTATAGCTTAAAAAGAAGTTAAGAAGAGATAGCATTTTATATATAATAATATTATCTGTAAATTCATTTACTTCTAAGGGTATTCTTATATTATAAATTATAATAGCATTATACTTCTTAGTTAAATTAATAAACTAAAGCTCTTTATTCTTCTTAAGGACTAAGAAGTACCTATTGCAATAGCTTATATAAGACTCTTTTAAGATGCTATTAGCTAAGCATTTATATAGGATTTTTATAAGCTTCCCTTTTATAGCCTTAAGGATTAAAATATTAATTAATTATTATGCCTTATAGTTAATTACTTTAATTACTTATAGAGAAGCAATTAAGAGATTGACTTTCTTACTCTTATTAAAATCCTAAGAAAGGGCAGCTTCCTTATTATATATTATTTAAAGGAATAATGCTAATTCTTATTTAATAAGCTCCTTATTTACTTAATTAACTAATCCTTTAAATTAATTGCTATAAATCCTTATCCCTTTCTCTATTAAGAAGAACTTTAATATAATTAAGTCTAAGAAGGGAGTGGACTTATCTATTAATCCTTATACTTTTAGCTACTTTGCCTTCTTTTAATTTGCATTCCTTTTAAGGATAGTCCTATTAAAAGAGATATTATCTCTTAAGTATACTTTAACTCCTTTCTTCTTATATAAAGTATTTATAAGGAAAGGTTATTACTTATTACTAAGTTCTCTTAGCTCTTATAAGGTAGCCTATTTTTATTTCTAGGCAATAGCTATTATTATCTTAGCTAATAATAACTTTCCTTTATTAAAACTAAGTAAAACTACTTAATTAAATAGATTTAAACCTTTAAGTCTAAGAATTAAGTATTTCTTTAGCTTATTTATATCCTTATTGCTTTTAAGCTAATTATTATAATTAATAATAAGAGCTATAGTTTAAGTAAGTTTAAATAACCTTGCCTTTAAGGATTCCTAAGTAATATCTATGCCCTATTTAATAGAGCTAGCTATAGGGCTTTATATTTATATAGTTCCTAAGAGATAGCTTAAGACTATTTAATTATTTAAATTATATTTAAAAGAGACTCTTATAGACTTAATAAAGGGCATCCTAAGGATAAAGAGTTATATAATAAATATATTTATAATATATACTAATATTTAATCTAGACATTGCCTATATATAAGTTAACTATTATTATCCCTTTTAAATAAACCTTATTATAAGAGTATAACTTTATTTTAACTTTAATTCTTTTAACCTTAAGCTTAAACCTCTTAGCTAAAGAGGCTTTAATAATATTAACTTCTAAGCTTATATTTATTATTACTTTAACTAAATAGCTTTCTAGACTTCTTAGCTTAACTATAAGCTTTAAGAGTTCTTGCAAGGGTATTAAAATCTACTCTTTTATATTTATAAGGTTAATTGCTTAATTAAATAGTTTAATGACTTTTTCTTTATTTAACCTTATTATAAATATTAAAAAACTATACTCTTTAGCTATCTTTTAATATTATTTTAATGCTTAGTTGCAGCCTTCCTAGGTTTTTAATATAATTAAATTGGCTTTAATGCTTATATTTATATTAAGAACTAGTCCTTTGCTATCTTCTTAAAGGGTAGCTTTTACTTTATTAGCTAAATCCTTGCATTCCTTTGCAATAGTATTTCTAATAAGAGAGTTAAGTAATAAGAGGTTTAATATAACTACTTTGACTTTCTAGGCTATAATATTATTAATTATCTTTTGTTATATGCATTCTCTTTATTCCTTTATAGTTAATTTCCCCTTAAGATCCTTTGTCTTCTTAGCTTATTCCTTTGATATTAAGGGTATTATTTCTTATTTAATGTCTTTAGTTATATATTAAGTAGCCTTATTAATATCCTTAGATTTATTTAGTCTCTATCTTTTTATTGCATTTATAGCTTTTATTATATTAATTTTAGCTATAACTACTTAATTAAATAGTATATTATTAACTTAAATTATATTAATTATTATAAATAGAGCCTTTATATCTTTAGTATTTAGCAGCTAATACTCTATAAATGCTTCCCTATTAAAGAATTTCTATAGAATCCTATTCTTTATATTATTTGCATTTTAATCTTCTCTTTATTGTCTCATTTTCTTTAAGACTTAATTAAGAATTTAAATTTCTAAGGATCTATTAAAATATAAGATCCAAAGGAAGATAAACCTTTAAATAAAGGATCTCTTTAAAATGAACCTTCCTATAAGATGCAGGGGTAATATCTACTCCTTAGGACTTATCTTTATAAGGCTTATATCTAAGTTATACTTAATAAGCCTATAGCTTATATTAAGCTTGCAGTCTTAATATATATTAAGGAAGTGTCTAGTTGCATTATAATAGAAGCACCTTCTATTAAAGCTAATTATATTAATCTATATCTCCCTAGAGCTATTATCCTTAATATAAGATATCTTATTAATAGCTATAACTTATAATGCCCTTAGAACTTAATTCCTAGCTAGGAGAAGCCCTCTTATAACTTATTTAATAAAGAGGTTAAATTGCTATTTCTATTGCTTTATAGTATTTATATGCTACTTCTTAATCATTGCAATAAGTTAATTAACTAAATTTACTATAGGCTCTAAAGTCTTTTAATGCTATTCTTCCCTTATTAAAGACTAGGGTTAACTTCTCTTATTATATATTTAAGGAGATAGGTTATATTTTAATTGCATAGGAATAATAAGGTAGCATAAGGTAAAAGATACCTTTTATATCTTTAGAAGAACTCTTATTTCTATAAAGGATTTAATTAATCTCTAAAGATCTATATAACTTATCTTTATTAGTTCTTAAAGGGTCTTTTAAGATCTATTGCAAATGTTAATAAGAACTTTATTTAGCATAGCATTATAAAGGTATTTTAAGTATAAAGAGAACTTAGCCTATCCTATTAAATTAATCTTTTAGCATAGGAATGCATATTCACTTAACTACTTAATAATCTTAATATAGTTCAATAGATATCTCTTAAGGTCTTTTATATTAAGGCAGTTTAGCTTATCTTGCGGGTTTTATATTTAATCTTTATTTTATATTTTAAATTGCTTCTTTAAGTTAATTTAAGCTTTTAGCTAATTGCAATTATAAATTGCATATTTAACTTTTATCTCTAGGTTTAAAATAATAAAAGAAGTTAAGTAGATTTACTTTGCATTATTACTTATCCTTATTTCCTTAGTATATTTATTATATATCTTAAGGAACTTAATAATATTACTATTAATAAACTTGTAATTAAAATGTCTATTTATAAGGCAAGGATAGCTAGCTTAATTAATATTATTCTTAATAGCATTTATTAGTTTCTTAAGGGTATTATTTAAGTATCTCTATAGTTCCTTCCCTCTCTCTAAGCTAGTCTTAAAGTTTAATATCTTTAAGAATATAAAAGATTAAATAGATATCTTTATATATTAATTTTAATCCCTTTTAATTAAATGATTAATAAGCATAAGAAGTTAAAAGAAGTTAAATAAAGTATAAAGATTATATCTAGATAATAGCTTAAGGTTTAAGTGAATTATAATGATATATAAGGTAAGATTTAACTATCTCTTTCTATTAATTATCTTATTTAGAATATCTTTATTAACTTCTTCCTTCTCTTGCCTTATTCTCCTATTAACTTAAGGTTATTATCTTATTAGCCTTACTTTCTACCTTTATGCCCTTACTAAGATATTAAGGACTCTTATTCTAGCTAAATAATTTATTATTATATTAGCTTTCTTCCTTAGCAACCTCTTAATATTTAATATAGAATAGCTAGCTATAACTATTCCTTAGAAAAAGCTAAGGTTATATTACTAAGGCTAGGGATAAAAGAGTAATTAAGGAGATTAATACTTTCAATTTCCTCTTTAAATTATCCTTCTCTATATAACCTTAATTAAATAGTTTCTTAATTTAATTAATTAAATAATTAATAATTAAAAGGGGGTTATAATCTTATTACTCTTAAAAGTATTTTAATAGTTATATTAATAAAAATATATCCTTATTCTATTAATGCCTTTTACTAAGGCAATTAAGAAATAGTCTTAATAAGGTTTACTTTCTTTACTCCTTTGCTTACTTTATTAAAGCATAATATTAATATATTAAGTTCTTATAATAGCATAGAAGTGTTATTTTATATTAGCTTATTAACCTTTAAAGGGCTTTCTTGCTAATATAAAACATTTCTCCTTAGTATAATTATTATTTTATTAGAGGGAGGAAATATATTATTACTAAAGATAAGTTTATTCCTTAAAATTAAGAGCGCAAAATAGGCCTTAATATATCTTATTAAGACTCTTAAAATGCTTAACTTAAGCTCTTAAATCTTAAAAATTATTATATAATTTAATTATAATTGCATTTATTTAAATAGTTTATAAAATTATAAAGATAAAAGGGAAAGAGTTTATTAAGAAATAATTCAATTTAATAATATATTTTAAGAAGGAAGTATAAAGTTAAGGGAAAGTTTACTTATCTCATTTTACTAAGGATAAATGCATCCTTAAATACTTAAAGACTATAAAAATAGACTAATTATAATATGCAAGCTTTAATGCTAATATATTAGCTTTTTATGCTACTTACCTAGCTATTATAATAGAAAGCAATATTAAGAGGGGTTTTAAAGGGGCTAGCTTAGCCTCTTTAGACTTAGAAGTAATTATCTTAAAGCTTAATATATAACTATAGACTTTAATACCTATTGAGGAAGAGGCTAGCCTTCTTAACCCTTAGGTCTTAATAACTCTAAGGACTATTCTTAAGGCTAGCTCTTAATTTAAATATCTTAAAAGATAAATTAAAAGGCATTAAAGTAGCTCTCTTACCTCTATTTTAAAGGCATTAAGTTATTTTCTAAGGGAACTAAGGTAATAATGCATAAGATAGCATTATTAAAGTCTAAGATTTAAACTCTTTAATAGTTAAATAAGACCCTTAATTAGCATTATATAGCAAAGTAAACTTAACTGCAAAATAAAGAGAAGATAACTATAGAAGAAGGAAGAGATATAATTAATTAATTAAATGCTAATGCATAGCTATAAGCTAAATTATTAATAAGAAGGGGTTAAGAGAGGGGGGCTTAGCTAAAGAAATAATATTAAAAAATTTATAAAAGGCTTAGTTATAATGCAAGGACTTATTAAGAGGCTATTAAGCTATTTAAGGAAGAAGAAAGTAATTAGTTTTAATTAATTAAATGCTTAGTTATATTTTTATCTTTAGTTTTATTTTTAAGGTAAGGAAGAGTATAATACTTATTTATTTGCAATGCTTACTTATTAAATATATTATAATAAGTAAGTAATATAAATAAGTAAGTAATGCACTTTTCTTAACCTTTTATATAAGAATCTTAATAAAAATATAATTAATTATTTAATTAATTGAAATTAATTGCTATTCTCTTCTTTAAAGGTCTTAATTTATTAAAGGGAGGAAATATACTATTGCTAAAGATAGGTTTATCCCTTGAAATTAAGGGCGCAGAACAGGCCTTAATATATCCTATTAAGACTCTTAAAATGCTTAACTTAAGCTTTTAAATCTTAAGAATTATTATATAATTTAATTATAATTATATTTAATTAAATGGTTTATAAAATTATAAAGATAAAAGAGAAAGAGTTTATTAAGAAATAATTCAATTTAATAATATATTTTAAGAAGAAAGTATAAAGTTAAGGGAAAGTCTACTTATCTTATTTTACTAAGGATAAATATATCCTTAAATACTTAAAGACTATAAAAATAAACTAATTATAATATATAAGCTCTAATGTTAATATATTAATTATTATTTTATAAGTCCTTAAGTTATAATTAAGTTAATAATAAAGCTTATAATGCCTTTCTCTTAATTATGCCTCTCTTTCTTGCCCTTTATCTTTAATTAATTTAGCTTCTCTCTTAATAGTAAGGACTATTTAATTAATTATATCTCTTTCTTCTTATATAATTATCTTTCCTTTATATTATAGTTAAGTTTACTTTGCTTTATGCCTCTTATTAAGAGTAATATTTACTTATTAAAGGCTTTTATTCTTTGCTTATAATAAGACTACTTAATATATTATTACTTTTAATCTCTTAATAAGAGAGTTTAAAGCCTTTAAAATAAAGGCTAAGAAGCTACTTTAATATCTTTAGATTTACCTTATAAGATACTTTATTTAAGAGCTAGCCTTAATTAATATCTTTAATAATATAAAGACTTAAGAGTTAAGAAGGCTAAGCTCTCTTAAGATAAGTATTAAGGTTTATAATTAAATATTAAGTATTTAAATAATTGCTTTTAAGTTAAAAGAGATAAGCTTAGCCTCTTTAAAACCTCTCTTAATATTATTATTTATAAGAGAAGCTTAAAAGGTAATATAAAATGTTAAAAGAACTTAGTTTTTAAAATATAAGTTATAAAGCTTTTAATTAAATATTTTATTTATTTGCTATATACCTTCTTAAGTAGTTTAAAGTAAGTAATATTAAGAGGCTAAAATAAATAATAATATTTTATATAATAAGTATATAAACTATTTAAATATATAAACTAAAAATCTCTTAATCTCTTCTCTATTAATTTAATTATTAATTTCTTAATTAATAAAGATATCTTAATTAAATTAAGAGGCTAATATTCTTCTTACTCTTTAAGTTTTTTAATATTAAGTCTTTAATGCATTATATTAATCTATTAAATCCTTTATTTTATATTACATTGCTAATATTATAATATTTAATCTTAATATAATTAAATCCTTAAGTTATATTAGCTCTTTAATTTAAAGGAATTAATAATTACTTAGTTTATTTTTAACTTAAATATATAAGGGTTTTCTCCTTAGCTATATAATATTAAAGAAATAGCTAATTAATTACTTATTAATTAAGAGGCATAACTTATTAATAAGTATTAATATATATAATAAGCATATAGCGCAAATAAGCATACAGCGCAAAAATCACTCAATTCCTCCTCTTTCCATTTAATCAATTAATTCTCAATAATAAATTATATCTCAATCAAATATTGATGCAAGAGTCCTTCTTACCCTTCAAGCTCTTTAAAAAGACCCAAAGCTAAGCATCCAACGCGCTGCAGCTCTCTATATAGTCTCAGAACAGAGCATATATTGCCGCCAGAAGGGCATCACTTCTCGTGCTAATTGGGCCCCAAAGCAGCGCAAGCTATCTGACCTAGAGGAACAGACG
>JAMAKE010000308.1:0-14993 GCA_023628695.1 Nectriaceae sp. PG4201
TTTAAAGAGGCTAGGCTTATTTCTCTTAACTTAAAATTAATTATTTAAAAGCTTAATATTTAATTATAAACTTTAATGCTTATCTTAAGAGAGCTTAGCCTCCTTAACCCTTAAGTCTCTTTAATATTAAAGACTATAACTAAGGCTAGCTCTTAATTAAAATATCTTAAAAGGCAAATTAATAAATATTAAAGCAGCTCCCTAGCCTTTATTTTAAGGGCTTTAAGCTCTCTTGCTAAGAGAATAAAAGCTATAATGCATTAAGTAGCCCTATTAAAGTCTAAGAACTAGATCCTTTAGCAAGCAAATGCAACCCTTAGTAAGAGGCATAAGGCAAAGTAGACTTAGCTATATAATAAAAAGAAGATAACTATATAAGAAGAAAGAGATATAATTAATTAAATAGTCCTTATTATTAAGAGAGGAGCTAAATTAATTAAAAATAAGGGGCAAGGAAGGAGGGTATAATTAAGGGAAAGGTATTATAAGCTTTGCTATTAACTTAATTATAACTTAAGAACTTATAAGATAATAATTAAGACCTTTAAAGAAGAGAATAGCAATTAATTTTAATTAATTAAATAATTAATAATATTCTATTAAGATTCTTAATTAAAAGGTTAAGAAAAGTATATTACTTATTTATTTATATTACTTACTTATTATATATATTAATCTTAATATTAAGTTATAAAATAATATTAAGTTATAATTATAATAAATAATAAGATTATTTATCTTTTTATATTAATAGCTTAAATAATTATAACTTATTTATAGCTTTTAAGTTAAATGAATTTTAAATTTCCTTGCCTTTTTATATTTATTATAATTATTTTACTCTTAATAATATTTATAAGAAAGCTTATCTTATTAAAGTTATATAAATTATTTAATTTAATGCTATACTTAGCTATTATATTCTTTATAAGTAAGAACTATTAATAAATAAAAGTTAAGTCTTTATATTAAGCTCTCTTATAATTATATTTATAAAATAAATATATTTAAAGATATAATTATTACTTAATAAAGTTATAAGCTTAGTATTAATTAATAAGTTATAATATATATAATAAGCAAGTGGAATAGACAAGCAAGTGGAACACTATATTATATACTAAAAAACATAATTATTAATTTTTCTAAAATAAGTAATATAATTTTTAAAAATCTAAAAATATTATATCTATTAATCCAACTAAAGAAAAAACTAAATAGTATTTTTTTAGATTTTTAAAAAATCTCCTTTATATAAAAATAGCTATTTATATAGTGCGAATAAGGTATTTCTTAATAACATTATTAAAAAAATATATTAAAAATCTAGAGAAATTCTATAGAAAATATCTGTATTTAATTAATCTTATTTTAAATCCTCAGCTATGTTAGACTTACTTTGGAATTTTAAAGAATCTTTGAAATTTGTAATTTAAGGTGAAATTTTTAATGTTCCACTCACTTGTCTATTCCACTCGCTTATTATATATATTATCTCTTACTTAATAAGTAATTAATTAATTATATCTTTAATAATAAGTAAGTGCAAAGGAAATCTTTAAGAATCTAAGTTAAGAATATAGTTAATAATTATTTATTTCTCTAGATTTAATAGCTTGCGCAAATTAAGTATATTACTAACTTAAGAAGTTATGCCTTTTTAGCAGCAGCATATTGCCTATTTAAGGACTTTATAGAGACTTGCAGTGCATTAGATACTTAGCTATAGGTCTTTCTAAAGAGCCTAAAGGGCAAGGAGGATCTTAGCTTCTTTATTTGATTTAAGCATTATATATTATTAAAAATTAATTGATTGAATAGAAAGAAAGAGAAATGAGGGATTTTTATAGCACTTGCTTATCTATAGCATTTACTTATTATATATATTAAGTAATAAAGTTATACTTATTAGCTTATAAAGTATAATTTTTATAAATATTAAAATACTATAAATAAGGGCTATAGAGAAATTAAAGGGAAATAAGGAGAGACTCTCATAAATATAGAACAGCTTAAAGCTCAGATAACGTAAGACAATACAATGAGGGTGACCCACCTATTTTACATAAGGGGATATACCCTTGCATTATCCAAGTGTGAACTGACTCACCCTGACAGATCAGGCCCTTAGAGTAGAAGCATTGTCCGCGGACTCGGTATTTCCGTATCAATGGGCACCAATCGTACGACCCTCCATCACGGATCTAGTAGGTGACGTATATGAGGCAATTAACGCGCGGCGATTTGATGAGCCTTAGAATCAGTGCCGTCTTGTGATCGATGCCTGTATAAAACTAGCGCCGCTTGGCAGCCAAGGCCATTGTAAACGACTCGCAATGAATCCCGGCACTTGGTCCCTGCCATCGGTTTTCACTGCCCTGCAGTTTCACAAGGGCGTGCTCTGGCTATGTTGGTCAGGGGGTAGCATTGCTAGTCTGCTCACTTACAGGCCTGCCTCTAAGTGGCCACAAAATATTGCGAGCCATTTTCCGTCTTCTGTTTTCCCCTCTCAAAGCCCGGATTTTCTGTTGTTCCGTCTGACATGTCTCGTTCCGCCGTGACTCGCCTCCTCGCCATGGACCCAGCCGCTGATAACACCGACTGGGTAGTCAGGGCTACTCAGATTAGCCGTGCGAATGCCAAGCGTCTCACGATGGCCACCTCGGTCCCCAAGCCGAGGTACAGCACAATATCGACGCCAATCTCCGTGGTTGGTCATGTTCACGTCGGTAGGAGATCTGAGGCTAGAGTGGATCTACATTCTTGGCACCACGTATGTGTGGCCTGGTCTAGAAGAAGTCGCGAAATATGTGCAGGACACCCTCGGGAATAGACACACTTTATCAGCGAACACCGATAAGGCATAGACTCGTGGATATAATATATTTTTTTTTTAAATTTCTAAAGCTTCATTAAATCTTAAAGAGGTAGATTTTAGCCACTAAAAAGTAAGCATTATATATTAACTTAAGAGAGAATCTTATTTTTATCTTTAATAGTAAATTTATATTACTCTCTCTTTCTCTCTTTTATAATATTTATTCTTATTTAGAAACTTTAATTTTAAATATTAAATCTTTTTATAAATTGCTTTTAATATATATCTCTTTATTATTATTTAATGTCTATAGTAAGTATTTGCATTAAATAAGCATGCGCATTAAAAATCTCTTAATCTCTCTTCTTTCTTTTTAATTAAATAATTCTTAATTATTAAGTATATTATAATTAAATTAAGAGATAAATATCCTTCTTACCCTTTAAGCACTCTAAAGAGACTTAACTTTAAGCATTTAATATATTATAAAGGCCTATTAAGTTAATTATTATATTATATAATATTAATTAAATAATATATTATATTAGCATTAGAGCTCACACACTGTAATTAGTCCACTTTCATAGTCTTCAAGTATTTAAGGATGCATTTATCCTTAGCAGAATAAGACAAGCAGACTTTCCCCTGACTTCACACTTCCTTCTTAAAATGTATTACTAAATTGAATTATTCCTCAACGAACTCTTTCCCTTTTGTCTTTATAATTTTACGAACCATTTGATCAAATGCAGTCATGACCGAATTATATAATAATTTTTGAGATTTAAGAGCCTGAGTCAGGCATTTTGAGAGTCCCAGTGGGATATATTGAGGCCCGTTCCGCGCCCCTGATTTCAGGGGATAAACCTGTCTTTGGCGGTGGTGTGTTTCCTCCCTCTAATAAAATATCTTTTTAAGTTACTTAAGCCCTTAAATAATAAAAGCTATTTAACTTAAAAAAGTAAGTAATTATTAAGTATATCTTTAATTTAAATTCTTAAGAGTTTTCTTTATATTTAATATATATAATAAGTAAATAGCTAGGATAAGTAAGTAGCTATTGAAAATTTATACTTTAAATTATAACTTTTAAAGATTTTTTAAGTTTTTAAAATAAGCTTAATTAATTAAAAAAAAAGAATTTACTATAGAATTTCCTTAAAATTTAAATATCTTTTTTTAAAAAGTTATTAAGAAAAAGCTTATAATATATAATACCTTAGGAAGGCAAGGAAGACCAAGGGAAGGACCTAAGGAAGTCATAGGACATCTCATGAGAAGTCACGAGACTGACCCTAAGAGGACTAGAACCCTGCCCAAGGAAGCACTATAGATATCTTAATAGGAAGAGCCTAAGACTCTTAGACTCCCTATCTTATATTACTTCAATGAACTAGACTTTTAGTTCCCTATAAGATCAGTCTAAGACCTGTCTTGCGGTAATTACTCTATGCTCCCTAGGACTTTCCCCTCCTAGGCTCTTATTAGCATGCCTATATATATTAAATGGTAGCAATTGCATTAGCCCCTCGTTATTGATGCGGAACTATTAAGCTCTAGATAGCAGCAGCTCCTTGCTTCCCACCGGAAACTAACAATCTAAGCACTTCTAGCTCAATACTACCGATGGCCTTGGACATCTTCCTAGGCCATAAGCTCCTCTAGGCATATAAATAGCACTTCAATATTTAAGAGCACTTCTCAAAGGCTGATATATAACTCCTGCGAGATTAGCAAGATATATATAACAAGGAAATCCTTATCTTTTAATAATTTTATTAATAAGGCTAGCTAGCTTTAAAAGGATTTATTTTCTATTGAGCTTATTATTAGAATATTCCTTAAACCTTTAACCTTTAATTATAAGACTAAAAGTAGGAAGAAATCCCTTGCGCATTGCAAATCTAATAGGAAGGGGATGCTTAATAAGCTATAAGATAATAACTCTTTAATAGAGTCTATTGAACTTAATACTTTAAATTGAGATTGCTAGAAGTTTAACTTAAGCTAGAGAATTAAGAAACTCTTAAGACCTTAATAAGTTAAATAGGAACTTAAACTTAAACTTAGACTAACTTTAAAAAGCTAAGGAATATTTTAAGATTGCCTTAGTAGATTATTCCTAGGGAGTTTCTTATATTATTTTAAGCCTCTTTAAAAGCTAAGGGATTTAACTTAATATATAAGGCATTAGCATAAAAGCTATTAGCCTTCTTAATCTTGCTCTCATTTCCTTAACTAAAAAAGGCTAATATTTTAACCCTAGCCTTAATAGAACCTTTAATATTTAAAGTAAGATATTATAAGAATAAGTATATTAACTGCTAAAGGAAATTACTTACCTTTTTACTTCTTATTAACTTCTTATTGCTATAAGCATTAAAGGCACTAAAGCTAATGCAATATTAAGATAAGATAGCAAGGGAAAGTAAACTAGCGCTTATAAACTTAACCTTAGGCAATTACCTTAATAGCTAGGCCTCCTTTAAGAGCTAAATTAAGCTAGCTTAAGAATACTTAAGCCTATAGACTTCCTAGACCCTAAGGATACTTATACCCTCTTATTTAAGCTTTGCTATATAAATTCACTTAAGTATAAAAGATATAGCATTAAATAAAGAGACTTAATTTAAGATAGATATTAATTAAGTATTTACCTTAAATTAAGCTCCTCTTAATCTCTCTTTAAGTAATAATATTTTAACTAAAGTATATTGACTATAGCAATTAATATTAAAATAGCAAGGCATCTTAAGACTCCTTATCTTACGCTTAAAAAATGAACTTAACCCTCTCTCTTTAGTTATAGCTATACTTATCTTTGCATTAAACTATAGTTTAATTATATGCTTACTTAAAGATATTAAATAATATTTATTAAACTTATAAGGAACTTCCTTAAGTAATATTTACTTTTAAGCTAAGGATATTAAGAAGTTTAACCTTATAAGCACTTATAATAAAGACTTTAATAAGATAAAGGAAGATAAGCAAATAACTATATAAAAGAGTAATACTTAATTCTTAGAAGCAATTAAAAGATATATAGAAAGAGGGGTTATATATTATAATAAACTTATTATAAATATGCCTTACTTATTAATAGAAGTAATAAATAATTAATACTTAAGGGACCTAAACCTTAAGATTTAATAGTTACTATAGGACTTAAACTAAGGATTATAGCTATAATATTAACTACTTAAGGAGCATTTTAAGACTAAATATAAAGTAGCCTTTCAATCCTTAAATAAGGAAAAGTTTACTCTTTAAGATATTATTAAGTAAAAGGACTTTTATAATTAAATTTTAAAGTTAAAATAAAAGGCATAAGTAGCTAGCTATAAGGTTAAGTATATTAAAATTATTATTTAATTAAAGTTAAATATTAAGCTTTAAGAGGAGTTTTATTAATTATTATCTAAGGAAGACTTAGATATATAAGTTATAAAGTGCTATTATAAGATCCTTAGCCTTTATATAAAATGCATTATAAGAAGCTAGAAGGATTAAGTATCTAAGACTAAAAAGCCCTTAATATTTATCTATTGCATTATAAAAGCCTATATAATAATAAAGTCCTTAACCTTAGTAACTATAAGATAAAATTAATAGCTTAAGTAGTAACTTAAGGAAGTAACTTAAGCAAGGAAGATAGCAATATAAATATTAGCCTAAGGCTACTTATTAATAAAAAGGGAATAGGCCTTCTTAGCAATAGAGAAAGAAAGAAAGAGTAAATACCTTATGCCTATTCTATTAATATCTTACTAGATAGATAAATAACTTAAGACTTAATAAGTTACTTATAACTTAAAGCCTTAAGAGACTAAGGAGAAATTAAACCCTTCTTTAAATATAAATAATAATAAGGAAGAGAATAAGTAAATAAAGAAAGTAAGAAATATTATTAAGATTAAGACTAATAAGAGCTAGTTTGCATGCAAGGTAAATAATATATTATTAAGAGAGATATTAAAGATTATTAACTTTATATTATTCTTTATAATAGCCTTAGAGAAGGGAGAAGGAGAATTAGCTTAAGATAAGATAAAGTTAACTTACTTGCCTTAAACTTATATTAAGTTATATTACTTATATAAAGAATCTCTAGGACTTAGCCTCTTAGCAAGGTATATTTATTTTTATATTAGCATTATAAGATCCTTATAATAAAAAGAGCTCTAAGAAGTATATATAGACTTTAAGGCTTAAAGGTTAATAATAAGTAAGGATATAATTCTATTTCTATTAAATATAACTATTAATATCTTTAAGATAATAGCCTTAGAAGGACTAGGCTAATTAAAGGCATTAAGATAGGCTATATTTATTATATATATCTTAAGATATAGAAATAGTAAGCTTATTATTATATATACTTAAATAAGAGCTTAAGTAATTAAGAAGTTAACTATAGAGCTATTGCTTAAATAGGAATTTAATATATTATATAATATAAATATCCTTAACTTAAGATATATAGCAATTATTAGCTCTTATTAGAACCTTAAGGTCATAGGAAGGGTTATTAAGCAAGGATAAAACTTATAAATATAAGTATATACAAAGGAAAATATAATTATATTGCTAAGGAGCAGTTACGCAATTAAAATATATATTAACTAAGTAATATAAGGCTAAGATTTCCTCTTTATATTAATTATCCTTAGAATCTTAAGCGCTATTATTTAAGAATTAAAATTTATTTTTACTATAAATCCTAGGCTACTCTTAGTTATACTTATATAAGGTATTAAGCTAAGCTATATTTATAACTTCTAGCCTAAAGACTATATTTAAAAAGACTTATAATAAAGACTATTAAGAGAAAACAAGAAGGAGATTCTTATAAATTATAAACTTTAATATTATAATATATATATAGCCCTAAGGAAGGTATACTTAGTTATTAAGATACCCCTTAAATATTATAAGTCTAAGGAATTAAATTTTAAATATATATTAAAGCTTAATAGCATTATTAAGAACTATTCTTAATTAAATAACTTAAGTAACTTTCCTAGGACTTTACTATAAAAGGCTAAGTTAAATAGCAATGCAAAGCTAAGCATAGCCTAAGCAATAGATTTATTAAAATATATAACTCTCTTTAAGATTAAAATTTATAACTAAGACTTAAAACTATATAAATAAATCTAGGTTTTAATAGAGAATATCCTTAGCATTTAAGAAGACACTAGTAAGATTAAGGTTTTATTAATAGAATAAATATAAGTATTACTTTAAGATAATTAATACCTATAGAATCTAGCTTCTTAAGCTTACCCCTTAGGATTAAAGGATAAGGCATTTATTAATAAAACCTTCTAAGGGCTTTATAAGTAAGGATAAATAGAATAAGCTAAGTACTTAACCCCTTTCGCTAGCCTTATTTTTATAATATAGTAAATAGTCAAAGAATAATAAAAAGGCTAAGTAATAGTTAACCTTAGAGCCCTTAACTAAGTAATAATCTTAAATATATATCTTATGCCTCTATAGAATAATATTATTATTAAGCTTAGGGGCAAGAAATGCATTAGCGCTATTAATATTAAGTCCTTCTTCTATTAATTCTTAGTATACTTAGAGTATTAAGATTGCTTTATAATAATTAGCTATTGCAGCCTAGAGAAATTAAGGGTAGCCCTTATAAGTTTTAAGAACTTCTTAGTATATATATAATGCTTTATAAATAACCTCCTTAGGCTATATAAGGACTTTGCATTAGCCTTTATAAATAATATTATTATTTACTTAGACTCCTTAAAAGAGTATTTATAATATCTTAAGATAATCTTTATACTCTTTATAAAGAAGAATATTATCTTAATAGCAATAAAATTATTCTTAGCTTACTTATTAATATAGCTCTTAGGATTTTAAGTTAATAGCCTTAGCCTAAGTAATATTATAAATAAGGTAATAATACTATGCAAGATATCCTTTCTTAAGACCTTATATTAGCTAGAAAAGTAAATAAGAATAGCAAGATAGCTTTAGTCTTTAGCATTATACTTTATATAGTTAATTAGCTTAATATAAGCTTAAAAGATAAGCTTATTAAAGGTAAGGCATAAGGATAGATAAATTAATATAGGCTAGAAGTATAAGCATTATATAATAAGTATAAGCTTTAAAGGGACCCTAGAGAAATATAAAAGCTTTTAAAGAATAATTAATATAATTACTTAAGAAGAGTTATTATATTACTTTATTCTATAGAAGATTCTCTTTATTTAGCTAGATACCTTATATAACTTTAAGAATAAGGTAATTATATTTCACTTAAAAGATAGATATATATAAAATGAAATATTACTTATCTTAGGAAATATAATTTAGCTTATTATATACCTTAGCTAGGAACTAAAGAGTATAAAGATAAGATATTAGCTAATAAAGCTAGAAGTAGCATGCTTAATATAAGTTTATTAAAAGATAAGAATAATAATTATATCCTTAGAGTACTTAGTTAAGATCCTTATTAACTATGCTATTACTTATAGGATTATTAAGTAAACCTTTATATTTATAATTAATATATACTTAAATAATTAGCTTATCCTTACCTCTTAATACCTAAGCTAATATAAGCTAAGAGTATATTATATCTTTAGCGCATTAAATATAATATTAAATGCCTTGTCTTAGCTCCTATTTAAGAATTAATTAAAGAGCCTTAATAGATTAAGAGAACTAAATTAAATATAAAACAAGGATATACCTAAGAAATAAGTTTATATCTTCTTTAAAGTATTTATTGAGCTAGACTTATATTAAAAGATTATAAATAAATATAAAGAGTAAAAGAAATAAGCTAAGATCTTAAAGTAGCTAAATAAATATAATAAGAAGGAAGGCCTAGCCTTTTATAAGATAAATAACCTTCTTTACTTAGTAAAGTTAAATAGTTAAAAATGCTTATATATCTTAAATATAGCAATAAAGGAAGTTATTTAAGAGATTTATTTATAAAAATTTCACCTTAAAATTAAGTAGATATAATATAAATTATTAGCTAGCTTTATTATTAAAGGCCTAGCTAAGAAATTAAAAAGGTTTATAAAGAAGTATAATAAATATAATTAAAATTAAATTAACTGCTAGAAAATGCCTAGTAAGCTAATCTTAATTATATTACTATTAATCTTATTCTATATAATTATAATAGACTTTATTATTAGACTGCTTATAGTTATAACTAAGAACTTATTATAAACTACCCTAGGGAAAATGCACTTTAATGCACTTTTAACTATTATAAATAAGTTCTTTAAGATAAACTTATTAATATTAATGTCAGATGTATGAGCGACTAGAGGAGAGTGAGGAGATAGACAGGTGGTGGATCGTAGGGACTTCACTGCTAGATAGTAGGAAGGCCACAGTTAGGGTCCTGAATTGACTATATTAATCTCTGTCCTTCTTAAAATCCATAAAGGACATCCTTCTTATAGCCGCGACCTCGCCAGTAGCTCGCCACGTGACTATTCTAGGCGTGCGCCCCTGACAATTAAGGAATATGCAATATATAATAAAAGACTAAGGCATAGCCTTATATATAAAGCTATTATAATATAATTAAGAGCTCTTAAAAGTAATTATCTTTAACTATAACTTAAAGTTCCTCTTTAACTTTTAAAAGTCTTTATAGCAAGGCTTTAATATAAGACTATTATTCTTTATAGCTTAATACCTTTAAATAAATAATACCTTAAAATAATAAAACTAAGTAATAAAGATAGCTCTTTAGTTCTTTATAATAAACTACCTATTAAGGCTATAGATAGATATACTTATATTACTATAGTTCTCTCTTAATAATATATATATAATAGTTATTAAGACTACCTTAAGTAAACTCTTAATAGGACTTTATATAGATAATAGCCTAAGATATTTAAAAGGAGATAGCTTAGCCTTAAATAAGGAAAGGCTATAAGAAGAAGTAAGGATTGCTATTGCCTTTATATAAGCTGCAATAAAGAGATAATATAATAGGAAATATTAGCTACTTAAGTTTAAATTAAATAACTAAGTCTAGTTAAAACTAAGAAAGGATAGAAAGGGATATTAAGTATTAAATATATAAATAACTAAGCTTAAGGAATAGCAAACTAAACCTTATAAGGTATTAAAATAAGTAAGACACTTAATATATAAGCTAAAGATAGCTAATGCCTTAAATATTTACCTTATAATATTAATAGCTTATTTATAACTAGCTAAGGCATTAAAGGATAAACTAAGACTAATAAAAGGAGATAAAGAAAGTGTTAATAACTAGTAAGACCCTATAGAATATTAAGAAGTTAATTGCATTCTTAATATATAAATTAAATAGCAAGGCAAAGGCATAGCTAAGATAAAATTCTTAGTTAACTAAAAAGGATAGCTTAATAACTATAATAATTAATTATTAAAGGAAGCTATCTTTGCAAATAAGAAGATCTAGGAGTTCTTAGCTTAGCAAGCCTATATTAAGGCAATAGTTATTAAAACTATATATATTAAAGTAATAACTTAAGAATAATACTAGTTAAGATAGTTAAGAGATATAAATAAGCAAGTATTAATAATAAGATAAGCTATATAGCAAGCTTAACTAAGACTACTTAAATAAGGTCTTAGCTACTTATAAAAGCAATAGGCACCTTAAAATGAAAAGAGGCTACTTGCATTCCCTTTAGCTATGCAAGGAATATAATAATAAGAGGTAACTACTTATTATAATATAGCTAAACCCTAGACCTATATAAGCTAATATATTGCTAGCTAATATAAAAGAAGCAATATATTGCCTTAGCTTAGGCTAAGAGGGCTACTAAAGTTATTACTTAGAATAAAGAACTATAAATTATAAGATATAAATTCATTGCGCCTTCCTAGCAAATAATAATATAAAAGCTTACTATAAATTTAGCTTGCAAGCCCTTGCTTTTCCCTTTACTTCTCTTCCCTTTAATATTATTTTAATTTATATTATATAAGCCTTAACTTGCTCTTTAAGCTTTATATTGCTTAGTTCTATCTTAAGTCTTTATTTATATATAAGCCTTAGCTCTTAGCATTACTATGCATATTATTATTATACTTATTAAGTTTATATTATCTTTTAATATTACTTTATTTAAAGACTAAGACTTTTATAAGCTTTATTATAAGTTATTATAAACTAGCTAGCTTGCTTATAAAGGCTATAAGAGAGCTATTAAGCTATATAATAATAAGGCTAACTTAGTTAAGTAGCTAAACTCTATTAACTATAAGTTTATTAAGTACTTTAAAGCTTATCTCTCTTAGCATTAGCAATAGATCTTATGCATTATAAGGCATAGCTTAAATATTATTAAAGGGCAATTTAACCTTAGTAGCTCCCTCTATTACTAAGGAGAAGAGCTTATTAATATTAAAATAAGCTTTAACTTAAATAATATTTAGCTAGTCTCCTTCTTAACTTGCAATACCTTAACTACTTACCCTTAATATCATAGCATATTAATAGCTACTCCTAGCTATTCCTATGCGCAAGGCACCTTAATGCTAATTATTATGACTTAAGCTAAGAGATCGGCCACTCCCTAGCTATTAATACCCTTTACTGCGCAACTCCTCTTTAAGAAGAATGCTACTTAGCTATACCTTTAAACCTATAGCGCTATTCTTAATTGTCTTGCTTAATATATTAATACCTTTTATATTAACCTTAATAATATTCCCTATATAGCTATTAGCGCAATAAAACTTATAAGTCTCCTTCTTAATATAGCTATTAAGAATTCATAGCTTAATATTAAGCTAAAGATAATAGCTGCAGCTATAAATAGAATTTAAAAGATTATTTATGCTATTAAAGGAGTAGATAGCATTATAGCTATAGTTAAGCTTCTTTATATTTAAATCTCATAGCAATAACTTACTATTAAGCCCCTTGTCTTATTTAAAGCTGCCTTTTAATTTAAGTAGGATAGTAGCCTTAGTGCCCTTATAATAGCATAGCCTCCCCTTTTTAGCTATTAGCTATTATTAAAACTATAAGCTAGCTTCTTAGGAGGTTCTAGCCTCTTGCCTACTACCTTAGGCAACTTAAATACCTTCTTGCCCTTGCTTACTTATAAGTATCTATATTCTAATAATGCGCTAGCTTAAATCTAAGCTATTACTTAAGATCCCCTTATTAACCTTAACTATCTCAATCTATAGTCTTACTTAATAGTCTACTTTAACTTAGTTATTATAAGCTATTTCTAGGACTTAAAGGATAGTTCTTATAGCTAGCTATGCTCTATAGTTTATATTGCGCTATAGGCCTTAGCAATTAAAAGACAAGATATTGCGCTAGCCTTCTATACCTTCTTTTGCTAGGCCTGCGCTAATATTAATACCTACCTTACCCTTTAAGATACTTATAAGATTATTAGCATCTCCCTTAACTTTATTATAGACTTTGACCTAGCTATGTATATTATTTGCAAGGACTATGCTAGCACTTATAATGCTATAACTTAGGCTATAGTTATTTTAAAGCTCTTAAATAGCATAATTAATATTAAATTTATTGCAAATGCAATTAAATGTCTAGATAAGGTTAATTAAGTTATTATTTATAGGCTAACTATAGTAATCTAAAGACTAAGTATAAAGCTAGAATATCACTTTATATATTGCAACTTAGTAGCTAAGCTTCTCTTCCTTTAGGGATAAGCCTAGGCCTTAAAGCTTATTTAATGCATAGCTAATAATATGCTAATGCTAGCTGCTATATATTAAGTCTTAGAGCTGCATAGCCTTAAGTTTAATAAGCTTAGTAATTCTGCTAAGTCTAAGAAGTTTATTAACCTAGAGAAGACCTGCGAAGGATAAGAGGAAGCTTAGAGAACTGCTCAAGGCAAGAAAAAAGGAAGGATAATAATTGCTATGTCTAAGCAAGTGCATAGATAGGTAGATATTAAAGTAAAGGCAAGTTAATACTTAGCTAAGAGAAATTAATTAAGAACTATATTAGCTGCTTTATAGTAACTTTCCTTTATATATAATTATAGGCCTTATATTAAGGGCCCCTTTAGTTTCCTTTGTTTTATCCCTTTCTTCTCCTTAGGATAGTATCTTAGTCTTCCCCTTAGACCTTTAGCATTAAAACTTGCCTTAGTAAGAGCTAAAAAGGGAAAGAAACTTAATAAGATTGCATTGAGAATAAAGTATTTTTCTCTTTAGCTTAAGGGACTTAATATATAATACCCTAGGAAGGCAAGGAAGATTAAGAGAAGGACCTAAGAAAGTTATAAGATATCTTATAAGAAGTCATAAGACTAATCTTAAGAGGACTAGAACCTTACCTAAGGAAGCACTATAAATATCTTAATAGGAAGAGCTTAAGACTCTTAGACTTCTTATCTTATATTACTTTAATAAATTAAACTTTTAGTTCCTTATAAGATTAATTTAAGACTTATCTTGCGATAATTACTTTATGCTCCTTAGGACTTTCCTCTCTTAAGTTCTTATTAGCTTGCTTATATGCATTAGCTTATTTGCATTATTAGTTTTAAGTTTTTTAATTTTAAAAAGTTTAATAAATTAATTATAAAGCTAGAAAAATGACTTTTATATAACTCTTTTTATAAGAATATTAAAAATAATCTTTTTAAACTTTTATTACTTATATAGTTAATTTTAAAAAAAAAGAATCTTTTACTTTTAGCTATATAATATAAGCTAGCTATTTATTTATATTAGCTACTTACTTATTATATATATTACTTAAAATTAAAGAAATAATAAATTAATTATTTATTAAGTAAGAGATATAATTTATTAATTAATATTAAGCTTATAACTCTATTAAATAATAATTATAACTTTAAATATATTTATTCTATAAAAGAATTATAAGAGAGCTTAATATAAAGATTTAATTTTTATTTATTAATAGTTCTTATTTATAAAGAATATAATAATTAAATATAATATTAAATTAAATAAAATAATTTATATAATTTTAATAAGATAAGCTTTCTTATAAATATTATTAAGAGTAAAATAATTATAATAAATATAAAAAGATAATAAAATTTAAAATTAATTTAATTTATAAGCTATAAATAAGTTATAATTATTTAAGCTATTAATATAAAAGAATAAGTAATCTTATTATTTATTATAATTATAA
>JAMAKE010000309.1:0-14972 GCA_023628695.1 Nectriaceae sp. PG4201
TCCCCAAGCTACCCAAATTTTTTTTTTCCAATAAAAACAAAAACTTGGTTGGTCTCACCTCTTCCCCCCCCCCCCCCCCCCTTTTTTTTTTTTTTTTCTGTTCCCGGGCTGCAAAACCATCATCAGCGTCTTCGAACTGACTTTGATGCGTTAAGATACATTGACCCCGCGAATGCATGAAGAAGGAGTCCTCGCCCTCGAAAAGACACTACCAGCGACATCAGGTAAGTCGAAGCGAGATCAAATCAATCTGATGATTTATCCCTCTACGCAGGGATTGATAGGCTGTCAATTTTCCTAACCAATCGCCTTGAGTAGAATGGACCGCGACCTCCCCCTACGTCGTGTTCGCCTATGCAATCTCCCGAGTCACGGCTCTTGCTCTTGCAGGTCCGGAGCTGGCCCATAACGACGAATGGATCGGGTTGACAGCCAAAATCACCGTAGATATCATGCAAGCCGCTCAGGGGGTTCGCGCCAAATGGCATCCATGGTTCCGCTGGGCGGCACGATGGTTCTTTGAGCCCGTCAAGGTCGTACTGGCCAGCAAGCTCAGGGCGGCGCAGCTTCTGCAGCCCGAGCTTGAGAAACGCCAGGCGGCCCTGGATACTTCCAACGGAGAGAAGGGCAAATCAACCAAATTCACTGATGGCACCCAGTGGTTGCTCGAGTTGTACGCCGCACAGGGTCGCAAACTCACCCCGGAGGCTCTAGCGCACCATCAGCTGTTTTCCGCAATCGGTGCAATCCAGAGCAGCGTTGCCACCACTGTCGGTGTTCTCTTCGACTTGCTAGACAACCCTCAATATCTCAAGGAGATCCTCGAGGAGATTGAGCAGGTCAGGAAGGAATCTCCAGGGCTGCCTCGCCAGGCTCTCAACAAGCTGTGGAGACTTGAGAGCTTCATGAAAGAGAGCCAGAGACTACATTCTGTGGGACAAGGTAAGATTGATCTCTGGGCTGTGGTCTAATTACCTCCCTGACAATTTTGATTAACGCGGCTGCCCTGCTCGTAGTGAGGCTCAACCGTGCAGCGGTGGTGCCGTACACCTTCAAGGATGGGCTGCATCTCCCCGCTGGCACCCAGATATCATTCCTGCTGCAGGTTCCAAACCTTGATCCAGATATTCACGAGGACGCGGCGAAGTTCGACCCTTGGCGCACGCTGCGCAAGCGACAAGCGGAATCTGACGGGCACCACTTTGCCACTGTAGCAGGCGACAACATCTACTTTGGTAACGGCGCCCACTCCTGCCCCGGACGCTTCTTTGTCACGGATGAGATCAAACTCATCTTCGTTCACCTCTTCTCGCGCTACGACTTCAAGTACGCAACGGAGGGCGAATCGCGGCCAAGCGACGTATACCACGACAACAGTAGCTATCCTAACGTGACTACGCAGGTCTTGTACAGGACCAAGAAGTAGGTTGCAGTCATTCTATTTCAAACGATATCAAATACGGGATTTTGGTAATGGACAGGAAGTTTGGTTCGTCGCAAATGAGACATGGACACCACAAGGAGGACAGGACAAATATTTAGTTGTGTAATCGAAAACTGATTCGGTCACATTTCGCTTTCCTACCAGAGTTGTTCATGATTTCGAGTCCTGTCTCCAACGGCCTTTAAAATCCAATTGAATTCTCTGCCGCTGTAAATTGAAGACAAATACTATCGTTTGGTCATCAGCAATAAAGTGCCATGGCAGAATGCGCCCGACGTAGTGCGTCTAAGCCGAGAAGTGTAGGGTATCTGCAACGAACAGGAGCAATCCTCCCAGTCAACAGTTCTCGTCTCGCAAAACAACGCCCCTCTCATTCTTCTCTTGCTGGGCCAAGACAGGACATCCAGACAGGGGCTGTTCGCTCCGGGAATAGTGGAGGGTCCTGGGGGCTAAGCCAAGAGGGGGAGAGCACAAGTTTGAGCAAGGGAAAGAAAAGAAGCACTCCGATTCGTCAGCTGGCAGCCCAATCGGAGTCGGGCGTGTGCCACAGACTCCGGTGGCGTCTCCGTATTGACTCCGGCCCCGTACCGCCATGCAGGGATTCCAGTCACCCGATGATCTACACTCAAAAAGTGCGGTCCGGACCTTTTCATGAATTGCTCCGCCGGGGGCTGCGATTCCAGATTCGAATTTGATTTGTAATGTTGGTGTCGCGTGAGTCTAGTGTCGATGGTTTCTTACTTTGAAAACTCATCTGGAAGTACTCTGAGTCGGGGGTTTCAACTCTCCGGAGCCTGTCTCCGGCCCATGCCGGTGGTGGGGGAGGGGTTAGGCCTGTTGGTCAGGATTAAACTGTAGACAAGCGGCCAAAGGTTGAACCGTAGCAGGCCTTGCGCTATGATCATCAATGCAATCGATTCCGACTAGATTGCAATGTGGATGAACGAGTCAGGTACTGCGCTGCCGAAGTGAGAGACGAGTCATCAGCACTCCACGCTATGTTCACATAACAGGAAAACTAGTCGTGGACGAATGCAACGCCGAAGTTGATGACTTGATACTCAATGCAGTATGTTGGCTATATCAGCGCTGTATATCGTGGTGCGACGTGATTCATGACTGGACCAGGAGCCGTAATGAGGGGGTTTATGCCAGAAGGTCCTGCAATACTACGGGCGACGGTGTCGCCAGTAGAAGTGACCAGGGAAATAGAACTGAACGTCGCGTACATCGAGGGACCTCCAAGTCAGGCGAATGATCCTTAAGTTACCTAGAACAATACTTGGATAGGGTATGATGCAGTTCACATTGTTCACAATCGTGAGGATAACTCTAGCAAGCGGCAGGAAAAAGACGCCTCAATTGACTCTGTGTGTCGCAACGAAATAATAACGATCCATATGTCAAAACGTGTGCCTTGACCAATGCCACCCAAAGGCATGGTCAACGATCCATCCTACTGCAGCCTCCATTGCGCACCAGCAATTCTTCGTCCGCCGAGGGTGTAACAGTACTTCCCTTGCCAAGTTTGATCCTGGTGTAGACAGCTAGCCAAAAAAGTGTGCTCAGAGATACTGTGATCAAAGCCTACCTCTAGTCAATATATCTCCTTCGGATGACCATGCTTCTCTCCGGAAAGGAGAGAATCTCCGTCAGAGCAATGCCCTTACACTGAGAGGCACCGATCCAACCCCCAATAGCAGTTGACGTGTAGGCCGTGCCGCCTTTTCCCTCACCCAGAAAATACTCGAACGCGACACTCTTGTGAGTAATGAAGAACGACCACTGCTTGCGGTTCTTGGGCGAGACGAGATCAAGCTCAAAACCAGTAGCCTTGTCGTGTAGATTGCCGGTGACGCCGTCCTTCTCATAAGTCTTGCGATATGTGTAGTAATCTTCCGTTTCGGAAGGCTCCGTGCTCCGGCTGCTGAAGATCTTCTTGCCATCTTCGGCCAGGAACACGGAGCCCACGGTGACTCCCTTGTCCAACCAGGACCCAAACTCAAGCAGGGTGAGCGCATATGGCCCGGTTCGGGCCCTGATGAAGGTCATGCTCTGCAGGAGAGTGAACCAGCTGAACGCAGCCCAGAGCCTCTCATGGCCGCCGATGCCGGTCCACTTGATTTCCTTGCCATCAACCGTAGCTTCAACTGTGGCCTCGGCGACTGGCACCGGTTGTGCGTGGTAGAAATGACGGACGGTTGATACAGAAGCATTCTCCGTTTTCCAGACGTTACCGTCAGCATACCGAGGTGGCGCCACTGACTTGAGGTGGACGACACCTTTGCCCTTGGGTGTGTCAAAGGCAATGCGCGACTTGTCCATGGCTTCTGAGACTTCCCAAGTGTAAGAGTAGCCGTCGCCCTTCCACACACCCCGTGTACCGACGCCAGGACAGGACTCAACGATCGACTCGGGCGGGTAATCGACCTGAGCCCAGCGGGTGCCATCCTCTAGGGCAAACTCCACATACATCCGCAGATTGCCAGATCCGAGGATCGCGTAGTTTGGATCGCGGTAGAAGCCAAAGGTGAAGCCTTGTTTTCCATCTTCGGAAACGCCATCGAACTCCCACTGGTCGGCACCCGTCTCGTTGGAGGGCACGATTCGGGGCAGTTCCAAGTTGTCGAGAGGGCTTGCAGAGAATTGAACGGGTGTCTTGCCTTTTGCCAGCTCGTGCGCGGTAACTCGGTTTACCTCACAAGCGGCACCTGTGTCGGATCCCAGCACTTTCTGTTGCTCCCATTCACCGAACCATTGGCCATTGTCCTCAAGGGACGGGCTGTCGGCTGCGATCCCAGCACATAGAAACAGCGACGCCACGAGAACTTTGGTAGAAGAATGCAACATCATGTATTGTAATGGCGGACGCCGAAGACGCTCAATAACGTGAGTAGAGAGAGGTCTGGAAGTCTGAGATTGCTATCTGTACTTTTCATCGATATTGTTCGTTCAATGGAAAATAAGGATTAATACATCCAAAAGTCGCGCCCCATTGAGGAAGAAGAATTTCGTTTGCTGAATGACGGCATTGGAACTCTTACTGTACCTCGCTCGGGTTGCATCGGCGCCGTCCCCACGGTAGACGGCCCTGCGCGGAGGAGCGGCTTGTGAGGGTCCGGAGCGGACTCGGACTGGTCGGGACTGTTCTTGCACCGCTTCGGCTCTGATCTGCCCGTCCACAAACCCAAGAATTCCCTTGCAAATGGAAGGAGAATTCTCAATTCGTTCGTGTTCAATCCAAGCCTTAGCGTATCGTCAGCTCTCTTCACTTGTGTATACTTGTCGCATTCTTGAAACAGTCTCAATCGTACCAGCCAGAGCAGTGGTCCCTGACCGACAATGGCTATCGTAAACAGCATCCCACAAGCGCAGACCGCCATAAAACAGCATGCCAACGGCGTTCTCAAAGTAGCGCAGGAAGTTCCAGTAGCCCGTGTCGAGCCAGGATGGCTACTTGTTCGCAATGCCTCTGTCGCACTTAATCCATGCGACTTCAAGATGGCCGCACGATTCCCCACACCAGGCCTCCTAGATGGGGTCGATTTCTCGGGCACTGTCGTTGAAGCTGGTTCAAACTCCAGAGGATTCAAGGTTGGCGATCGCGTCTTCGGTTGCGTGCCCGGAAACAAGCAAGACGACCCAGCATCCGGTTCGTTTTGCGAATACGTAAAGGTCGAAGCCATATACGCCTGGCATATCCCTTCCGACATGTCCTTCGAGACAGCCTCGGCGTTGTGCGCTGCATGCATTGTCACCATTGGCCTGACTATGCATTCGTACTTGAAGATGGAGATTACACCAGAACCGACGGCCGATGGCAAGCCGCGAGGCACAGTACTAGTGTATGGAGGCAGCAGCTCGGTCGGTCTGGTTGCAATCCAATTGCTGAAAATGTGAGGTCATTCCCCGTTTTACAAGAGCTCTGAACAGTTAGACTAAACAGTTCTTGCAGCTGCGGCTATTACGTGTTAACAACATGCTCGCCGCACAACTTTCAGCTGGTCAAAGACTTTGGCGCTGACGTTGTATTCGACTATCACTCACCCACCTGTGCCGCTGAGATCAAAGCGTACACAAAGAACGCACTCAAGTATGTCATTGACCCGTTCGGAGAAGTTGGCACTCTGCCGCTTTGCTACAATGCCCTTGGCCGAGCCGGAGGTGTCTACTGTGCCCTGGAGCAATACCAAGAGTCCCTCTGCAATCGGAAAACGGTCAAGCATCATTTCATCATGGGACCTGCGGTCAATGGGCGCGGGGTCATCCTCCCTGAGCCATACGGTGTGCCACCCGACCCTGAGCTTCACGAGTGGTCCAAGGGATTTTATCTGGCCATTCAAGGCCTCATTAATGAGAACAGGTTGAAGCCACTTCCTACAAAACAGCTTCCCGGAAAGTTCCAAGGTATTCTTGAGGGCCTAGATATCCTAAGGAGCGGGAAGATTTCAGGGACAAAACTCATAGTCCCGCTGATTTGATACAAGCGATGATTGAAGCTTAATCACAGAGAGATGATCGCTGAATACCGTTTTTTTTCTTTTCTTAAAAAAAGTGATTAATGTTTAAGTGACTTTCCATGTAATATGGCAGAGCTTCCCACATGGGCTCCATGCCAAGAAAACAAAATTCCATCTCGACAACCTTCCGCTTTGTAGACTATGACTTCTACGGGCGCCGAGCTAGCCACATTGAGTTGTTGAATGTACACACTATACGAGATCTATCTGCGGAGGAACAGCCACCGATAGGCCCCCGCCTCCTGTCATATTCAAGCACGAAGTGAAAGCCGATCTTTCCAGGCCGTTCTTTGACCCCAATCTTACTGATACGCATAATGTGCAGTGCTTTGTTATTCGAGTCCAAAAGTTCTCACGTCAAATTTTCCACTTTCGCGTCATCCGAATCTGGGAGCTCGCGATCAAGATTGGCCGCAGTACATATGGAGGCGCTGAGACGGATCCGGTCGGAACGGCGGTGGTTTCCGGGGGGGGCGGCGCATAGACCGGACTCGGATTGGCGGTACGGCCATTGGGTGGTCTTATTAGTCGACCCGACTTTGGGGTTGCCGGACCAATTACGCCAGCATGCATCTCGCATTTGAGCTGCTTCCAGGGGTGGCCATAACACGCGTGTAAAACAGAATGAATAGTAGGATGAGATTGCCATTTTCTTCGTTTCTCGAGTAACGTTTGTTCGCAGTTCAACATATGCAAACCCTGTGTCCAAGATGGCGAAGAACCTCATTATTCGAGCTGGACAGGAGTTCGACCTCCTGAAGGAGCAGTATCAGGTGATGCAAGGAGCTCTGGCGCCCTTGAATCTCACCAAATGGCAAATCTTCAAGCTGTTTTCCCAGCAGGTCTGGCGCGAATCCTCACCAGTGATGCGCATTGTGTTGGCTGGAATCCCCAGTCTGCTTGTCCTTTCTGGGATATTCTTCTTCATCATCGAGCCTTACTTCTACTCGCTGAGGCGGCTTGGTTTGCCTCTTCACAGCATGAAGCCCAGAGGAAAAGGACAGGGCGACTATGACTACCGGCGGCTGTTGGAAGAGGGCGCAAGCAAGTACCCGAACCAGCCATACTTGACGTCGTATGCGGGAGATGAGTTTGTTGTCTTTCCCTCTTCTTTCTTTGATGAAGTCAAGCGCCTCCCTCAGCATAAAGCATCCATGGCTCAGTACATGAACACCAAGGCTTTCCGAGGTTTCAACTTCCTTGGCACTCATGGGCCATCCATGACCAAGACCATCGGAGTTGACATTTCGCGTGGCATCACTCTCAAAGTCAACAAGCGCCAGGAGCAAGCTCGTGTGGCGTGCGAGGCTGCGATCGGACTGGCTGAAGAGTGGAAGGACTTTTCAATTTTCTGGACTATACAGGACATCATCGTGCGCACCGTCCAGACCGGCTTGGTGGGCGAAGAGCTGGGCAATGACCCGCGCTGGCTCAGGGCAGTCAACTATTTCCCAATGGCCATCATGGCTGCCATCTGGCTCAGCAACTTCGTGCCTCGCTTCCTCCGACCCTTGGTCTCTTCAGTCGCTTTCCTGCCGGCATGGGGACTTCACAAATACATGGCTTACCTGCTGCGGCCGGTGGTCACGAAGCAAGTCCGCAGCTTCAAAGCAGCGGCAGCCAAGGGTGACGATGAGAAACAGGATCTCCTACGGCCATCGGCGGAAAAGGACCTGCCCATCACCTCTTGGCTCATGAACAGGTACCGCCCAGAAGAGCAAGAGGTCAATCAGGTTGTTGCGGACACCATTGCCATGTCCTTCGAAGCCACCCCGTCCTCGGCCGGTACAGCGTACTATATCTTGACTGAACTTTTGGTCCGACCTGATTTCATGGAAGAGCTCAGACAGGAACTTCACGACGTCATGAAAGACGGAAAACTCCCGCTGACGCATCTGAGCGAGCTGCAGAAACTTGACAGCGTGATGCGTGAATCTTCGCGTGTAAACCCCATCAGCTACTGTATGTCGAATCTCACACAATACCCCTCCCTCGCAGCCGCACTCGTCCCATTGTGCATGCATTGCAGCTTTTGTACCAGACTGACAAGATTTCTCAACAGTGTCGCTCTATAGGTTGCTTTTGGAGCCTTTGCAGCTCTCTGCTGGACCCAAATTGCCCAAGGGCTCCGTCATCTGCGTGGACTCGTACCATATACATAACTCCCCAGAGCTTTGGGAAAAGCCCGAGGTCTTTGATCCACTGCGATTCTACAAGTTGCGTAAGAAACCAGGCCACGAGTCTCGCCACCAGTTCAGCAGCCTGGGCTCCGACTCTCCAGGCTGGGGTGACGGACCGCAAGCTTGTCCCGGCCGCCAGTTCGCTGGAAACACGCTCAAGATTGTTATTGCGCACTTGCTGCTCAATTACGATATCAAATTTCCTCCGGGCCAAGGCCAGCCTCGGCGTCACTCGATGCCGAACGGGACCATGCAGCCCGATCTTGCCGCAAGGATGCTCATTCGCAAGAAGACCCAGCCCGCTGCCAATGGGCACAAGATCTAAGACTGGAAGTGCAGGGCCAGCAATGGAGCAAAGATTTCGCAGCATTTTCCATTCCGCATCAAGTAGGTGGATCTGAAGGCGGAATCTAAGGGGACGGTGGCATTGCACTTCAGAGGCATGGAGATGGCTGATGGAGCAGAACACACAACATCGTTGCTCTCGAGTGGCTCCGGTGTAGATAGCTTGACACAAATAGGGAATGGAATTCTAAGCTATTGGTGCATGTCCAACGTCCCAAGAAAGGTATACAAAACCTAGACACTGCCTACACTTTCTCCCCGCCCGTCTCGAGGCCGCCAATGGCAGCCTCCTTGAACTTCTTGTAAGACACTTTCCACTCCGCATCCACGCCCGGCATCGGCTCCAGCCCTCTCTGCTTTGCATCGCTATTGACCCAATCGAGAATCCCATCCATGTACGTTACTTCATCATGTAAGAGGCTATGGAAAAGTCTGCCCAGTCCTCGGCTGGCTTTGCGCTTATTGTACTCTTCACGCATGGTCTCCTTGCTCGGCAATCGGGCGAGACCGGTGAGAACACGGGCAATCACTTCGCCTTGGAAGTCAAAGAGGGAGAAAGTTGAGCAGTGAAACGGGACGCCAACAAATGCAAGCGTTGGGTCGGGCATGTAGAAGATGTCCTTGTGCAGGTTATGCACCATACTGCCATCGGATGTGACGACTATATTCTCATCCGCGTTCTCGCGATCCATTACGCCGGACTGCAGTCCTTTGAGGAAAGGGTACGTGGTAAGGTAACCCGTCGCCACAATGACCGCGTGGACATCCTCCAGGACGGTGCCATCTTTGAAAACGACCCTACCCGGAATTGGCTGGTCCGGCGATAGCGGACCATCCGGCGTGGCCTGACTATCAAACTCCATAGCCTGGACTTCTGCCACGACCTGAGTGAGGGCGGGAAAATACGACGCATTAATGTCAAATTGGCCACCTCTTGAGCTGCGGTATATCTTGTTCGCATGGCCATCCAGGTGCCGAGCGATGTCCATGGATGAAACAGCGGCGCCGATCAACAGGACGTTTTGGTTCTTGAAAGGCCGGGGAGATCGGAACCTCTTGGAGTGCAAAATGCGCTCGGGGAAACGAGACTTCCACTCGCTCAGCCCAATGATATCCGGGACGTGTGGCTCTTGGTAATGTCCAGTGGCTACCACCACGGCATCAAAAGTCTCATCCTTACGGCTGATGGCATAGCTTCCATCATCCTTCTGCTTGAGAGTACTAGAGCGGACCTGCCAGACATCTGAACCTGGTAGCTTCGCAACATCCTCCACTCTGGTGTTGAACCTGGTCACATTGGCGACATTGTTTGACTCAGAGATGCCACAGATGTATTTTTCGACGGCAAGGTGATCGAAATGCTCAGGAGTTCCCTCAGGCCAGGACAGGAGAGTACTTCTCATGATAGTCGTGGGGATATTAGTGGTGAGATTCTCATAGCAAGGACCCGGCGGCGCATGCAAAACGGGTATGTCCTCGCGATCTGCGGCGAAGACGATCTCGGACTGGTTCTCCCAGTCGGCTCGGAGGATCTCATCGTCGAGCAGCTTGGCTCGGTCATTGGGATAGTTTGGCTCGAGGCTGGGACGTGGATCGAAATGCCAAACTCCTCCAGCTGCGGCAGACCTCTCGAAGAGGACTACATCGAGGCCATATCGGACAAAGTGCGCCGTGGCGGTGACACCGCTGATCCCAGCTCCAATCACTGCCACCTTGCGCGCCGTAGCTGGCGGAGCTTTCTTGTCTGTATCATCTGAAGAAACAGCGGTCATTTTCGAAATGTTGCGGAGAAGGCTTCCTGTGCTTCTGGGCTGGCTCTGCTCAAGTTCCGTCTTCTCCCATCAACGGCGGTGACCCTCGGGTCATAAACGACACCCGCTGCGCCCTGGACTTGGCCGATACGCATGGAGTATTGAATCACATTGCATGATCTCATGGGATGTGAAAGAAAGCTTACGGCACATGGCACCAAGGCCCTGTCATTTGCGGAGCCAAACCCGGACACTCGACTGACTTGATGGCTGATAGACACCCCCCTCTCCCCGGGAGCACATCCGCCAATAGCATTGGACCCATGCATAATAAGCCGCTCCGATAGTCCAACTGTTCCGTCCAATTGCGCCATCAGCCCGGCTTTTGGAGCTAACGGACTCGGACCGTCGAGGGCACCAACTTGCGGTTGTCCTTTCTTTTGGCTCCTTTGCTTGCCTTTTCCTTCGCCTTCTGCAGTGCCGACGAAGCGAAGGGTCAGACAGTCTCGATCGCATTTCGTGGCAGGCCCAGATCGATTGCGGTTAGGCTGTGCGGAAAATGGTAGGACTTTGTTTGAACCCCGTTCATGCATCGTGAATCGTGATGATGTTGGTACTCGAGGCGAAATCGGTCTTCAGTCTTGAGTGATGAACAAATTGTTACTGCGGCGCATGATTGGGGGAAGTGCGGGTAGGTTTCAATTACTGCGAAATCGTGTTTTGAATTGTAGGAATCGTCAAGTAGACTTTCAAGTAAAAGAAAGAAAAAACTTGCGCTATGAAGAATTGTTACGCGACGCGGCCCTCGCTCACACACTAAAACACTAAGCATCCTGGGCGAATACGGCACTATGAGCGACCACCCAAATCCCATCTATCCTGTACAGTGTGAAAACGTTGACGCCCTTCCTGACCGGATTACCTCCTGACTTGACCGTGAAGCGAGCCCAGACCAAGGCCGTGGCGTCGCTAACGCGGACCTTGAACTCATCAAACCTCTCCTCCACCTCGCGATCCAAGGGCAGACCGTACCACCCGGTCGGACCCCTGATGTGCTCCTCGAGCAGCTCGTGCTGTGGCGCTCCGGGCTGAACAAGCCACGTGCCGCCGGCTTTGCGCAGCACGAGCTTCTCCGAGTCTTCCCAGCTGCGATCTTGATTGGCCTTCTTCAGTCGTTCGAGAGGTTCCAGCAAGTCGGGGGTGATCTCCGTTGAGACTGGTGGAGGCGGTCCCTCAATGGAGAGCTGTGTCGATGCGGCTCCAGCAAGTTTCCAGCTGCCATTGACCTGCAGCAGCGTGAAGATGCTTACTGAGCGACCGAGCACCTCTTGCTCTGGCGACAGTCGTTGCGTGCCTGTCCAGACCACGGCGATCTTGTCGTCAATCCATACCTCTGGCTCTGGGTCTCCAAGATTGATGGACCTGCCTTCGTAGGTGAAGGAGCCTTGCTGAATGCCAGCCGATTTCTCGACTTTGTCCAGGGCCACACTCAACTGAAGGGAGAAGTAGCCACCTTGGAGAGATAGTGCGTGGTACCCATCGCCTAACACAATGCGCCGCGTTTCGGTCAACGGCGGTTTCTGGGCTGTCGTTGTGGTGAAGGCTCGCACAATGTCCAGAGGACCGCTAGTGTCATTTTCTTCCGTGATGGACATGTTTGTAGCTAAGCGTGACTCATGTCAGTTGGGTAAGTCGAAGCAAGGCCTCTTTACATGCGCGCGTGTGTGCAAGTCGCTGCAGAGAGCGGGGAGTCTTGCTCGTCATGACCGAGAAGTGGGAGAAGGGTCCATAGTATATAATCGCTGAAATTACCGATTAAACTACCAATGAATTTCCCCGAGTCTCAAAATACGCTTTCGCGGGTTCGATGTTTCCCCCAGAAAAGCATCTACCGGGATTGCCAAGACGTCCACTTCGTTCTCTGTTGGCCCCGCCGTTTGAGGGGTGTCCGCAGTATTGCGACAATGGGGCTTAGAATCACGTTAACCCCCTCGAAAAGGGCAACAAACGGGAAACCATGTTGGGCGGGGAAAATCATTTGACATGCGGAACTCCGCTAACAGCTTTCATCGGGTAACACGATAATCGACCCCATTACCTTCTGTTGTGGAGGAAAGGACCTAAAATAGCTAGTGTGAGCTCACTTTAAGCTTATAACAGGCTAATATAAGCTCACCCTAATTAAATACTATAATTATTATCTAGATAAGAAAAATAAAGTATTTTTAATATATATATAACATATATCATAAGCATGCGGCGCAGATAAGCATGCAATGCACTAAGATTTTCACTTTAAATTGCAATTTTAAGAAATTCTTTAAAAATTAAAACTAAAATTAATATAGCTTAAATTTTAATATAGATTAAGTTAATTGAAGATTTATATACTTAGAATTTTATAGATTTTATATAATTTAATTAAAATATATATTAAAAAAAAAGCTTATTTATATTATTATTTTTTAAGGGTTTTTATATTTAAAAGGCTATATAAACTCTTTATAAATATAAGAAAAATACTATATAATAACTTTTTTCTTAAGAAACTTAAATCTTAGTTTTTAGCTATATAATAATTAAATCGCTTATTTTTTAAAGTTTAAAATTTTTACTTTTAATTATATTATTAAGGGGATTTATAATAAAGCTAGTTAAGTAAGAATAAGTAAGTAAATATATTAAACTATTAAGACTAAAGCTTGCATTTCTCCTTAAGATTAATATATAAGCAATTATTTAATAACCTTAGAGCGCAACTTAAATATCTTATTAAGTATATAATATTAATAGCAAGGGGCTAAGTAATCTTAAGCCCAAGGTAGCCTAAGCGTTGCCTCTAGCTCTCCCCTTAGGGTTGCTAGCAAGGCATAAGATAGACTCTTTAAGCTTTAGTCTTATTATAAATAGAATGCTAATATTTATCTCTACTTAATTAACCTATATAATAAAACCCCTATTATAATTCTAAAGCTTCTCTTATAGTTACCTAGAGGCAAAATGGCATTGCAAGGCAAGCAAACTACTTATATAACTATAGCTATGCTATAGAAAGAAAATTTATATACTTTAAATAAGGAGTTAATAAAAAAGATATTTATTCTTAACTTATAAACTATTAACTTTAAGGAATAATATATTATTATTTATAATTAAATTAAGAAGCTTAAAGAGATTAAATAACTTTAAGAGTAAGAAAAAGAACTTTTTAAATCTATTGATATACTTAATAATAAGAAGTTTATAAGAAGATATTAATTATTAAATAATTTAGCCTTAAGTAATAAGAGAGACCTTAAAATTAAAAATATTATAAAACTCCCTTTCTTAATAATTATATAAAGATATAATAATTAATTAAATAACTTATAATGCACTTTTATTAATATTTATTAAAAGTTTTAAAAGGATTATAGAAGGATTCTCTTTATTTTAAATTATATAAATTATAAAGGAAGGGTAAAATAAAATTAAGATTTAAATAAATAAATAAAGAAGGACTATAAAGACCTTAAGAATAATTAAGAAGACTTTAAGAAATAGACTCTTAGCCTTATTAAGGATTTAAATAATTAAAAGCCTCTTTTAATAAGATAAATTAAGGATATAAAGTAATAAGAGTATTAAACCTTAATAGACTTTTATCTTTATCTTAACTCCTTAAAGAAATAGTTCTTAAGAGCACTTAAAAAGTAAAGGGCTTTTTTATACTTTGCTAAGCTTTAAGATTAACTTTAAAGTTATATTAATTTATATAGCCTTATAATTCTTAAAATAAGAGAGGAGATAATAACCCTTATTACTTAATATTAAGATTTAATGCTAAATATTAAGAAGAGGCATTATAAGTCTCTTAAGTAAGATAAAGAACTATTAAAGATAAGATATTATAATATTTATAATTTAATAAGCTTTTATTATTAAAATAATAAAAAGAGGGAATATAATCTTAATTTAAACTTAATTCTTATAAATATCTTAAACCTTAAGAGCTTAAATAGTAAGTATTTCTATTGCTATAATTATAATAGCAAGGGATATTTATATTTTTAATGCTTATACTTAGCTAAGGCATAAGGCATTACTTAAAATAAGAGAAATAAGAAGTAGCTAGGTTAAATATCCTTACCTTAGCTATTATACTTAAAGTTAAGATAATAATATAATTTTATATATTTATTATAATTAATAGGTAATATAAATTATAAGTGAGTAGTAGATCTAAGTAAGTAGCAGGAAAATCCCTTAATTTCTCTCTCTTCTCTTTAATTAATTAATTCTTAATTACTTAATATATCTCAATTAAACTAAGAGGCAAAGATTCTTCTTGCTCTTTAAGCTATTTAAAAAGACCTAAAGCTAAGCACTTAGCGCGCTACTTAAATCTATATAGTCCTAGAGATAACTTTATATCGCTGCCTTATTAATATATCTTCTTAGGCTAGTATTAAGCCTCCCCTATAGAAGCTATTTAATTTAAAGGAATAGATAATTATTAAGTATATTCTTAACTTAGATTCCTAAGGGTTTCCTTTGCACCTTATTAATATTAAAGAAATAGTTAATTAATTGCTTATTAAGCAAGAGGCATAGCCTATTAAGAAGCATTAGGCTTTTAACTTTATTAAGCAATAACTATAGCTTTAAATGCATTTATTTTGCAAATATAACTATAAAAGGGCTTAATATAAAGACCTAGCCCTTATCTATTAATAGTTCTTACTTATAAAGA
>JAMAKE010000310.1:0-14820 GCA_023628695.1 Nectriaceae sp. PG4201
GTATAAAAAGGCAAGGAAACTTAAAATTAATTTAACTTAAAAGCTATAAATAAATTATAATTATTTAAGCTATTAATGCAAAAGGGTATTATGACTTAATATAAGGGAAGGTCATATGCCTACCGACCTACTATAAGGTTAACCAATGATAAATAGATTATTAAGTTAACTTAATAATCTAAATCATTAGCTCTTAATAATAATCTAATAATCTAATAATATTTATTAAGTATATAAATAATAATAATAGCTACTCTTTAAATAGGATAGCTCAATAGCTATTAATAATACTTAGTTACCTTAATTACCTCTTATTGACTATTACTAAATATAATATAGTCCTCCTTGCATATTACTTAACTACAATGCCTTTAATCTCCCTATAATATAAATTAATATAATTAGTTTATCCCTTTATAGGCTTAAGATAGTTACTTAATTATTATATATTGATAGCTCTTATTTAGAAGATTATTATATTGCTCTAAGTAATATTATATTATATAAATATATCTAGATCCTGACTAATTAACCCACCTACCGATAGACTAGCACTACCCTATACTATGCCCCTAAGCGCAGCAAAAGTAATAACTAAAATAGGCTAACTTCGCACTATAGTTTAGCACCTAAGGGCATAGGTCTAATAATAGGCAAACAACCTATTAGCACTATTATTAGCATATCTAGATAGGGATTTAAGAGAATCTATTAAACCCCTTAAATTAAAACTATTTAATAGAAACTCAAAGGACATTATACCCTTCCTTACTAGACTTAAGACTTACTTTAAGTTCTTTTTAAGATGCTTAGCATCTATAGAAGCAAGGGTTATATTCGCTAGCGCATATCTTAAAGGGTTAATAGCTATATAGTTTAAACTTATTATATAAGACTTCTTAGATAATGAAGAAATAGACTAAGACTAAGAAACTATTAATATCTTTATTAAATAAGATAATTTCAAAGTAGTATTTAAAGATACCTTTGGGATAGTTAATAAAGAATAATAAGTAATAATAGATATCTATAAAATAAAGCAAATTAAATCTATTACTACCTTTGCTATAATATTCTAATAAGTTATATTAAAATTAAAATAGGATAATAAGCTACTTATAAAGATATTCTATTAAGGACTTAAGCTAAAAGTTAAGGATAAAATTGCATAAGGCTAATAAGCTAGAAAACCTTATAGAATATATAGCTATAGCTATTAAGATAAATAAAAGATAATATAAGAGATGCAAGGAATAAATAGAGGAAAGATACTAAGGTTGCAATATTAACTATAACCCTTATTACTTAAACTAAAATAAGCAACCTAAGGGAAAGGGGAAAGCGCTTAAATAGTTTAATACCTCATTTAAAATATATCTAGGACCAATGGAACTAAGGGTAGCTCAATATAAAAAGAAATAAGTAGAGTGCTATAATTGCTATAAGAAAGGTTATTATGCAAGGGAATGCTAATCCCTAAAGAAGGAATAAAACTTTATAAAAGTATTAGAGGGTAAGAAGCAATTGAAATTTGCTAATAAATAGGAAGATAAACCTTAGATAGCTATCTATACTATATAGAAGACTATTGCAATGCTTAGCAAAATATAAGGAACCTATAATATTATAAATGCACTTAAAGTATCTATACTTAACCTTAGAGTAGCAAAATAGAGGCCTATAGATAAGGAAATACCTCTTAAATAATAAAACAATAAAAAGGGGAATATATTAAGAGGCTGCAAAAGAAATAGCTATGATATTATAAGCTAAATAGTATGCTATGATAATAAATGCATAATTTATAAGGCAGAAAAGGAAGCTAGCAATTAATACCCTAGGTTAAGAAAGGAATCCTTTAGCAGCAATAAATAGGGATACTAAGCAGACTATGCAGTTAACTGCGAAACTAATAAATATTTTACTTATGCTTAAGAGGCAAGGGAAATTTATAAATAAATACTAAGAATGCATAAGGAAGGATTTTACTTCCTTACTAAGATAAGAGGAAGAAAAGAAGATAGGGCTTAGTATAAATAAATATATAAATACTATATATAGTACCCAGTCCTAGAGGAACTGACCTAAGAAACTAACCTAGAAACTTAAATACTTATAATAGCTAAGAAGGGGAAGAAATAAGTAATAATACTATTAACCTTGCAATATCCAAAGAATAGCAATTATAAGAATAACTTAGAACTATATAATAAGTAGCAAGACATTTAAAAACTTAAACTAGAAGAATTCAAGGAATAGGAAAGAATATAAATGCCAATAAAATCTAAATCTTAAAACTTAACAATAGGATAATCTAACTAATTAATATTAAAATTCATAGAAATAAATAACTTTAAATTCCTAGATAAAATACTAGATAACTAATAAGAATTAAGGAACTTAATAGAATTATAAATTGCATCTTAGCTTATTAATAATATTCCTATTAAAACTATAAGCAAGATTGACTAAGAAAGGGTCAAAGCTAAGAGATAGCAAGAGGCAATAGATAATGCTAAGAAGGAGTAGGCATAAGAGGCATTTTAGCAAGCCCCCTAAAGATATAAGGTTATTAAAACCATAGGACCTCTAGCAATATATAAGGAAAGCGAAAAAGAGGAAATAGATAAATAAGTAATATACTTTAGTATAAAGTATTATAAATTAAAAGACTATAACTAAATCCTAGTCCCTATAAGAATAGAGTTTAAACTAAGGACCCCTAAAGGGAGTCTTTAGAGACTACTTAACTATATACCTATTATACTTTTTATATTATACCATTTCATAGGTATTATATATCTACCTAGAGTGCAAGATGCACTTAAACTTAAAAGAAAAATGGGATTGCTACTTATTTAAAAGAGGAACTATACTTATTATAAAACTATATAAAAGGATAGCATTAAAATAATATTAACTAAGATAGCTATACCTTAGAGTAAAGATACTTATGCTTTATACTTTATAATTATATAAATAATATAAGGACCTCGATATATTAGAAACTTATAATAATAAAGGATATATATAATATATATTTATAAAAGCAAAATAATAGCACCTTGCAATGGAAAAGAAAGCCTACTAAGAAAACTAAGAATGCTAAGAGCAATGAAGATAATAAGAATAATATAATAGAGAATAATATAAATATATATAAGAAGGCTATATACCTAATAAAAGGGGACACTTAAAGATATAGCTAAAAAATAACTATAATAACTTATAATAGAGCTATAGGTATGCGCAGAGCTAAGAGGCCAAGGCCTCTTATAAAAGGCTCTATATATAACTTAAGAAGAGTATATTAAATAGCAATTAATAATATAAATATATATTAAGAGAGAATAGTTAAATGCTTTGGTAGATAGCGAAGTAAAGGGCAATTATATTAACTTAATAATAGTTAACTGCTTAAGGCTACTATAAAAGAATAAGAAGGAACCTTATATAGTTATAAACCTTAAAGGAGAAATATTTAAATATAATAAAGAAGTAATTAACCGAGAGACTGATTACCTTAAGGTCTATATCCTTAAATGAAACTAAGGAATCTCATTTAATATAATAATAATAAGGGAATATAATATTATCCTTAGATACTTATAGTTATATCAATTTAACTTAACTATTAACTAAAGAACTAGCTAAGTATATATTAATAATAATAATATACTCTTTATAGATAATAAAGGAATTATAAAGAGATCTTAAAACTTAATTAATAGCAATAAGCTTAAGCATAAGATAAACCCCTTACTAAGCTTAAAAGGGATAAGATATAAGCATAAAAGAAAAGTAAGAAAGATAATTGTAAGAATAATAAAATAAATATATTAACTTAATAATAAAATTAAGAAATAAGAAAAGGAGTAACTAAATAGACTTAAAAATATCTTAGCAGCTTACTAAATATATAATAAACTATTTACTAAAGAACTAAAGATAGGTCTATTAAAATATAGTCTATAGGACCTTAAAATTGAGATATAAGATAGAGAATACCTTAAATTTAAATAACTTATTAACTTAAATAAAGCTAAACTAAATAAACTAAGAAGATATCTTAAAGAGATACTATAAAAAGGATATATTAAGAGATTAATATCCTTAGCAAGATATCTTATATTCTTTATGCCTAAGAAAAATGGGAAAGTATAATTAATCATTAACTATTAATAACTAAATAAGATTACCCTTAAAGATTAAATGCTATTACTATTAATTATTAAAATAAAGGACTGCCTTTATAAAATGAAATGATTTATAGCATTTAACCTTAAAGGAGCCTATAACCTTATCTATATTGCATTAAGATATAAATAGAAAATAGCATTTTAAACTAAATATAAACTATTTAAATACTTAATAATGCCTTTTAAACTTATAAATGCATTAATAGCATTTTAAATAATAATTAATTATATACTATATAAGTACCTAGACATTTTTATTATATATTACTTAAATAATATCTTAATCTTCTTAAGAACTAAAGAAGAATATATAAAATATATCTATAAGGTATTAAAAGCATTATAAGACGCTAAACTTTTAGTTAAACTAAAGAAAAGTAAATTCTATACTTAGGAAGTAAAGTTCTTAGGATATATTATTAATTTAAATGAGATCTAGATAAATCTAAAGAAAATAGCAGCAGTTAAAGCCTAGCTATAACTATTAAATCTCAAGGAAGTATAATCCTTCCTAGGATTTACTAATTATTATTGCAAATTTATTAGAAACTTCAATAGAATAGCAAGACTACTTATAGAGTTTATAAAGAAGGAAAAAGACTTTAAATGGGATATAAAAGCAAAAAGAGCCTTTAACTCTATTAAGAATATAATACTTAATAAACTAGCCCTAGCAATATTTAACTTAAATAAGGAAATTAAATTAAAGATAGATGCATTAGACTTTGCACTTAAAGCATAAGTTAAATAGCAAGATAAAAATAAAAAGTTATACTTAATAGCATTTTACTTGCATAAACTGCATAAAGTAAAACTTAACTACCCTATTTATAATAAGGAATTTCTAGTAATTATTAATATCTTTAGAGAATTTAAATACTATTTAAGAGGAGGAAGATATAAGGTTAAGGTTTATATTAACTATAAAAATATAATATACTTTGCTATAATATAATAGCTAAGTAGAAGATAATTATAATATATTAAGTATTTATTAGAATTTAACTATATAATAATCTATAAAAAGAGAACTAAGAATAGCAAAGTAAATGCTATTAGCTAAAGAAGTGACTTTAATATAAAATGACTTAAGGTAAATAAATAAATCTTAAAATATATATTAAAAGGATACCTTACTTAAAAATATATTATAAAAACTATAAGACAAAGAAAACTATTAAAGCAATACCTTTAAATAATTAAGAAGCTAAGACTAGCAATAGACTTTATAGACTATATATAATTATATAATAGAAAAATATATTATTATAAAGGATTTATTGAAATCCTCAATATAATATAGATTAAACTACTTTATAAGATTTATTAAACCTATAGACCTTATAATAGCAATTAAGAGAACTTAAGAAAAGAAGTAATAAAAATATACTATATAAACTACTTAACCTATAACCTTAAATAAATATTAAAATAATATAACCTATGCCCTTAGAAATGTCTAGGCATAATATTTTAAGTGGAAACTAATAAATTAATAATAAAGGAAATTAAGAAATATAACAATAAATTATTAAAAGAAAATAAGATAAGTATATTATAAGTATTAACTTACTTATAAGAATAATTAATATAATAAATATATAAATACCCCTTATATAAATACTAAGGAATTAATAAGACCTTAAAATAAATTGAAGAAGCCTATATCTTTAGGGGAATGAAAAGAATAGTTAAAGAAATAATTAAGAAGTATAAGCTATATGCAAAAACTAAGGCATAATGCTATAAACTATATAAATAATTATAATTACTTTTAGTTGCAAAGCAACTATAAGACTTAATTATAATAGATTTTATTATTAAACTATTAATATTAAAAGACCCTATCATAGAAGTATATTATAATAGCATTTTTATTATTATTAATAGATTTATTATAATAACCTTTGCTCTAAATAGGTTCCTACTTAGTGCAGCCCTAAACCCTCCTTAAAATCAATTCTAAACCTAGATTTAAAACCAGTAGCCTTACAAGGCCTTAGAACCAATAGCGCATCATGCCCGCAGCGTCATTGACGCGGCATTGCCAATGGTTATCGATTCTGGCTACCGTGGCCTTAGCCAAAGTCAATATAACCTACTTATTGCGGCCAGTCAATTCTCGCATTGGCTTAGTATAGCAGCCAAGGCAGCCTTAATTAGAATACCTATTGAATAAGTCAAATAAGACAATAGAGAAGCTTATAATATAATTGCTAGTATCATGCCCCTAGACTTATTAGGGCAGGTCTAGGCAGCAGCTTAGAAGTATGCTTATTAATATGCTAATATGCAAGCGGCTTGAGACTGAGCTGCATTTAACCTAGATATGCCCCTTAAGGATTATATTATAGCTAGAGTTATAGAAGCAGTTATAAATGCATTTACCTTAGCCCTTAGGGGCCCCCTAAGGAAGGGGTAAGTGCTGCTCTCTTTTGTATTAATTCTAGCCTAAAGCTATAAAATAATAACTATACCTATTAGCTCTAGCAAGAGATTGACTTAAACTTAAGTTAAATGCAAAGTAATAATATATATAAGAGATGCGCCCCTTAATATTTAAAATTGAAACCCTTAAGATATTATTTAAGCAGTTAATTAAGCTTGAGGTAGATTTAATATAATAGTAGCTTAAAAACTCTTAAGTAGAGACATTATCTTTATATATATAATAATAGTAGCTATAGGCTTAAATGAGAGAGAATAAGTAGCTATAGCATTTAATATAAATATTACTCTTACCCTATTAATATTTATTATAATAGTAAAGGGAATTTGACTTAGAGCTATATTAAATAATATAAATTGCTTAATAGTTAATATTAATAGCATTAATAATAATATAATCTTATAAGCTAAAAAGATTTAAGGGTATATTAAGCCTAGAGCATAAGCAAGCCTTATCCTTTGCATAGCCTCTATAAGCAATGCTAATACCCTATGCAACTAAGGCCTCCTTTTAAACATAGAATTATATAACTGCAAGCTATATAATAAGGGCCTTTAACTTATATAATGCTATAATTGCTTTAAATTTAGCTATATTGCTAGGATATATAAGGCAGCCTTAATATATAGCCAATGCAAAGGAAGCTAGCATTTGCAAGATAAAATATGCCTAGCCTAGGCAAGCAAGATCTTAAAATGCTATATACTTTATAATAGCAAGCACTTAATATAAAGCTAACATTGCCTTATTATAAAGAAGCATTAGACTTAAGCGAAATAAGTATACTCTTTATAGCCTTTATAATTCTAAGAATGCAATGGCCTTAATATTTAACTATATTAGCTATATCAATCTATTATATTAATTGTCTTATTAAGATAGGAAAGCCCTTTAAGATAGCAATCCTTAAAAAGATAAGCTAAATGCTCTCTAGGCTTAATTAATAAGTATTTATATAGCCTTAGAAGTAAATAACCTTAACTATTGTTTAATATAATATTAATATAATCTTAAGCTATAAGTGCCTCTTTATTAATTGCCTTTTAAAGCATCTCTTATGCATTTACTTAATTAAATTCCTAGCAATAATATAAGTGCTCTTTTAAAATATAAACTATAGACTAGCCTTAATATAACTAGCGCTATAGGCCTAAGGTGCATATAATATTATTATACTTCTTAAACTAATATAAAGTGGGATCTCCTTAGTCCTAGCTTACTTAGGCATAGCAAACTATTATATAATATATTATAGTAGCTATGCTATGCTTTATATTTATAAATAATATAGGCTTGCATTATAGGCTTATAAGTCTAAAGAGAATTAAGCTAGCATAACCTTCTCCTTCTTAAAATGCTAGATTATTATAATATATAACCCTTTAAATAGTAGCAATATATTGCTAGTGCTATGAACCCTATGCAATATTAACTTAAATAATTATATTATATTACTAGGGGATTTTAACCTCTATTACTTAATATAAGACTTATATAAAAGAATATTCCAAGGGTGCAAAAGCCTTCTTAATATAGCAAGGCAGCTTTAAGTTGCACTTATAATGCCCTATAGAACTATTATAAGGTCCTCTTAGAACTATTGCAATAGTATCTTAGACTTAGTATAGGCAAGCTATGCCTTAGAGGTTAGATATGCTAAGGTTAACTATAACCTTAATAGCTTTAACTACCTCCTATAGCTTCTCTAGGTTAAGAATAGAGTTAGCTAACTCTAGTAAAACTCTTAATAAAAACTATAATTAAACTAGAAAATAATAGACTTAAATAAGGCAAAATAAGAAGCTAAGGTGCACTTATAATAATATTAAGATAATATTGCTATGGAAATAGACCTTAATAAAGCAATAGACTAGCTTATAAAATAACTTTATAAAGTTACTTCCTTTGCTATGCTAACTTGCTATTATAATAAACTTAGCTATAACTTATAATAGAATTGCAATATTGCAATAGCAATTAAATAACTTAAATAAGCATACTAAAGATTTTAATGCACTAGCTATTAAGTAGACTAGTTAAAACTATGCAAAGTAAGATTGCATTAAGAATAATGCATATCTAAGGTATGCTAAGCCTCCTAGTAATATATACTCAAAGAAATGAAACTTACTTAACTCTAGCAAATAAAGCAATAGGCATAGCTATAAAGTAAGCTTATATTAGCACTACCTTAAATCTTATTATTAAACTAACTAAGATATACCTTGGCTATATCTCATAATAATAAAATAACTATCCTTATAAAATAGTCCTTCCCTTAATTATAAGCAAATAACTTTAACTTATTACCTCTACCTATAAAATGAGACTAACCTAGGGATATAAAGAGCTTATTATAAGCCTATATTACTATTAATAAAGCTAGAGATGCCCTTAAATAAATCTAGTCTTAGAAGGCCCCTAGGCTTAATAGTATCTTAATAGGCTTCTTAAAAGCCTATAGCAATAGCTTCCTATAAGTCTTAATTATAATTATAAATGCAAGCTTTATATTAATATACTTCTTAATTTAATTTTATATTGCCTTTATTATAGTTATATTAAAGCTTAGAAAGACCTTAGCCTAATAATAAATAGTAAGAGGCTAAAGATTAATCTTACTCTTAAGTATAATTAGCAAAATAATTAAGATAATAGTAAGGAAATAGATTGCAATTATAGCAAAAGAGAGATAGCTATTGCTTAAAGGGCAAATAGGCAATTGCTTAGAATAATTAATAGAACTTGCCCTAGCAATAATAATAGAAGCAATATAAGCAATATAGGCTTAATGCAAGGTAGTGTTGCTACTTTAACTAGACTTTGCTAGTGCCTTTAATATAATTAACTATTAGTAATTAATAGCTACCTTGCAAGAAATAGGTTTCCTTAGATAGATCTTAGCATAGCTCATTAGCTTCCTTATATTATAAATAGCATAGCTTTAGTTTAAAGATAAACTTTTTAAATTATTTAATATTTAAGTAAGGGTCTTATAAGAGTCCCTCTTATTACCTATCCTCTTTATTCTCTTTATTATAAGCCTTTATATTAAGCTATAGAAAGTAAAGGGACTTATAATAATAAGATTTATAAATAATATAAATCTCCTTGCCTTTAGGCGCAATATAAGGGAAACCTAGACCTAGCTTAAAGCTATATAGGAGCTTTGCATATAATAAGCATAATAGAATAAAATAATATTTAAACTAAATAAAGTAATATTACTTTACCTCTTTTAAAAGAGAGTGCTAAAAATAATATAAATTAAGCTTAGGAATAATATTATTATATTAATATAAATATATAAATTTCTTAGCCTTTAGCTATATTAAAAACTTTAATAGGGGCTATATATTAAGGAACTCAAGAGGAAGCTTAAATATTAATATTAAGCCCTTTATATTATTATAGCAAGTATATAAGGTATTAACCTTATAGCTGCAAGGCTAATTTATATATAAGTTATTTACTTAGCTATAGTATATAGAGCAAGCTCTTGCTATATCTCTATAGCTCTAAGAGGGAAACTAAAAGGACTAGCAAGAGCACTTGCCTTAGAATAGGCATAGGCTTTATATATAGTTAGCAAGGCTTATAAGGCTATGCTAGCATAACTCCTAGAGAGTGATTTAAGAGTCTTACCCCTAGATATTTACTTAAATGAATAGGTAGCAAAATATTATTAAAGGATTAATAAATAAGGTATAATAGCTATTATTTAAAATATATCTATAGTAGCAATGCATTAAATCTAATAAAAGAAATAAAGGGGTCTATAGCGCTACTTATTAAAGGAATTAAAATGCTAGGCAGCAAGCTAGCTACCTATAGAGTTTAAGGCAAGGCTAGGATCTTGCCTTGAAATGAGAACTAAAGATAAGTAGAAATTGCAATAGGGCTAGCTTAACTTTAAGTTAATAAATTGCTATAAGATAAATTAATAAGAAGTAGCAAAAGCAAACTTAATCTTTATTAGCATAAAAGCTAGCTAGCTTTATAATAGACTTATTAAGTTTAAAAGCTTAATACTTATATAGCTATATATAAGGTGCCTAGGCTTATAAGCATTCCTCTTTAAAAGGCATATACCTAAGGTAAGTATGCCTCTTTATTAATATAAGTATGCCTAAGAAACTATAAATTATATTATCCTTTATTATATACTTTATAACTTAGCCTATAAAACTATATTTAACTTATTATAAACTTAATATAATCTTAACTATTAACTCTTAGCTTAATAAACTACTTACCCTCTTATATAATAATTCCTATAGCTCTAAGCTATATTGCAATTTAACTTAATGCTTAAACTCTATTAAAGCTTAAATAATATAATTAACTCTTATAATAACCCTAGCTTATAAGTAAGCCTATCCTAAGATGCCTTAATCCCCTCTATTTAAAAGAGATATTAATATACTTAGAAAAACCCCTAAAGAGAGAAAAAACTAACCTATATATATTATATTATAAGAGCAAAGCAAAATATAAAGAGCAAAACGCTAAAATATTAAAATATTAAAACGCTAAAACGCCCCCTTATATAAATTGCTGCAGGTCTATAATAGGGCCTTGCTAAACCTGCATTATACCCACTACCTACCTACCCCTACTCCTCCATAGCATTATTATTATTATTATCCTCCTCTCCCTTAGACTCTGCAGGGCAGGCAAGGGCCAGTCTCGATATATATATAAGGCTCTCGAGAGCCATAGCAATATATATTGCAATGCTAATTAGCTTATTAAGCTAATCTATCGATATGGCTGCAGTTGCTATGGGATTGCCTTGGGGGCGCGCCTTCAAAGCCTATGTTCAAGCCTAGATAGCTTAACTGTTTAATGCCTTGAGCTCCTCCTTCTAGATAGATTAATATTAGCATAGAACTTAATGCAGATAAGGCTTGCACTCATTGAATGTCCTCCTTCTTAGAGGGCAACTATTAAGGCTTGGGCATTGGCTTGCGCTATATATAGCAATACCTTATATACTTAATGCTTTTAGCTGCAAGTTAAATATCTATCTATTGCTATGCTTATAATATATTAATAAGCTAAACTTATAGCTTAAATAAAATAACTTACTAGCTTAGTCTCAATAGAGACTAGCTATGCTATCCTTACCTATTTATGTAATATAAGCAGAGCAAGAGAGGGCCTATACTGCTCCTAAGGGAGATAGCATAGGCACCCCTGGCGCTAGCGCCTAGTCTCCTCCTCTTTCTTCTCCTCCTTCTCCTATAGGCTTTAAATAGTATATAATATTAATTAAGAATATAAGAAATAGCAGCGCAAAGGGCCTAAGGTAGCTATAAGGACTTATTAATGCAAGGGTTATTATTAAAGTTATTATTATTATTATTATTATTATTATTATTATTATTATATTAAAAAAGAGAGAAGATTATATTATTAGCAATATAAACTATAGTTAAGATTATAAATATCCTTAGGATAGGGGCTTAGCTTACTTTGCAATTATTATAAGGAAAAGAAAGAAAAGAGGAAAATAATAAGCTACTAGCAAGGCTTTTATTTATAGCTATAATGCATTGCTATAATAGTTATAGCTATTAATAGCCTTAATAGCTATTCGCAATAGCTTCCTTCAATAGCCATCACTATCATTATTATCAATAGGTGCCCGCTATAGTAAGCTAAATAGCCTTGAACTAATGCTATATTGCTCCCGAACTAAAGACCTACCTTGCCTTGCCTTGCCCCACCACTATAATAATAATAATAGAATAGCCCTCTAGCTAGCCTCTCAAACTAAAGCTTACTATAGGACCCATATTGAAGGCTATATAGACAAGCTATGCATATATATTAATGCCTCCTTATCTTACCTATGTATTAACTATTTATTAACTATCTATTAACCCTTATACTTCTAAGCTGCCCTCCTAGCTCTCCCTAGGGCATAAGGGCACTTTCTAGTAGTTATTTTACTAGAATTATTTATATGAACTTGCTGCGCTAGCATATAGGGCCCGCTTTAGGCCTGCTATAAAAGGATAAAGGTTTTCTCCTAGCTTTAGCATAGTTTTTCCTTTATTTATATAGTTTAAAAGCTCTATTTATCTTTAGAGATCTATAGTATATTAATAATAATAATAATAATAGATTTATTAAATTTATATATTATATTTCTTATTAAGAAAGCACTATAGCTAAAAGCATAGCTTATATTTTCTTATAATATATCTTTAGCATTTATAGACTGCTAAATAAGATATTATTAAATAGAGGAATGACTTTTGCATTTAAATTCTAGCAAGCCTTAATGTTATAAATTAAACTTAATTATTAACTTACTATAGCCTTTAGAGCCTTAATAGATAGATAAATAGAATAATTAAACTAAGAATTAAAAGTATATTTATAATGCTATATTAACTATAAATAAAATAACTAAGTAAAAATATTGCTAGCAATATAATTTGCTTATAATACCTCTTATTATATAAGTACTAAGATAATATTAGCTTATATTAACTTTAAGTTTACCTTAGAGGCCTTTTACTTATAATAAAAAGAAGGCCCTTTAAATATTAAAGCAATATTAATAGCTAATAAATTAAAAGAACTATATAAAGAAATAAAGATAAAATTAAAATATATTAAAAATAAAATAAAGAAATATTATAACTAAAAAAGGATTAAGAGACTAACCTTTTTAAAAGGAGATATAGTCCTATTATCTATTAAAAACATTACTATAAAAAGACTTAATAAGAAACTTAACTATAAGTATATTAAACTATATAAAATTATTAAGAAGATATTAAAAAATAACTATAAATTAAAACTATTATTAAAAGTTAAACTATACTTAATATTCTATATCTTATTATTAAAGTTAATAAAGAATATAATTATAATAAAAATAAGACTAAATAAAACTAAGGTTAAGAGACTAAAAGAATATAAAGTAAAAAAGATACTTAATAAATAGAAAATTAATAGCAAAATATATTACCTTATTAAATAGCAAGGCTATAATAATAATAAAAATATATAAGAACCACTTAAATACCTTATATATTGCTAAAAGGAGCTTAAGAAGTTCTATTGATAATATTAAAATCTAATAGCAAGGAAGGATCTAGAGAGACATTCTCATAAATAGCATCCTAAGTCGATATAAAGTCCTAGTCTAGCTACTCCTCAGTAGAAGAACGACGCAGCAAAGAACTAGATGCCATAGCGGCCTAATAAGCTGCCTTGCGCTCTGCCTCCTCCTTCTCGACCCGCTTTAACTCCTCTATACTATCGATACCTCGCGAAACTGCCTATATCATCTTCTCAAACCATATCTTCTTTTGCTTATGAAGCCATTTAACCTTGGCATCTATTTAGCGCTGCTCCTCCTTAGCCCGCTTAAGCTTAGACTCTATTTTCAAATGCTAGGCAGCGATCTAGCGAAGTTGGGCGCTTGAAATACTTATGACATCGCAGCATAGAAGATTTAGATAGATATACTCAATGCATTGAGAAGAATCAAGGGGAGATGCATTATAGAAATTAAACCCCTTAGCCTTATAAGAAGAATAGGAAGGCATTATAATAGAATTTATAAGAATTATAAAAAGAAGAAGATTATATTATTTAGTCTTGCAATGAAAAGGTTTTTTCTTAGAAATGCAACTAAATATAATATTAGCGCATAAAAGGAAATAATTATAGAAGGAAGTTATAAACTAATAGGCAAAGTTAAAGGGCAACTTATTTAATAGCCTTAGGGATAAGACTAATAAAGGAGGGATATTATATTATAACTTAATATAAGGGAAGGTTATATGCCTATTGACTTATTATAAGGTTAATTAATAATAAATAGATTATTAAGTTAGCTTAATAATTTAAATTATTAGCTCTTAATAATAATTTAATGATTTAATAATATTTATTAAGTATATAAATAATAGTAATAGCCACTCTTTAGATAGGATAGCTTAATAGCTATTAATAATACTTAGTTACCTTAATTACCCCTTATTAATTATTATTAAATATAATATAGTCCTCCTTGCATATTGCTTAACTATAACGTATATGATAAGCGAGTGGCGCAGACAAGCGAGTGGCGCACAAATCCCTCAATTCTTCTTTTTTCCATTTAATCAAATGATTCTCAACAATAAACTATATCTCAGCCAAATA
>JAMAKE010000311.1:0-14806 GCA_023628695.1 Nectriaceae sp. PG4201
AGAAGGATCTTTGCCTCTTGGTTTGATTGAGATATATTGAGTGGTTAAGAATTAATTAATTGAAGAGAAGAGGGAGAGATTAAGGGATTTTCCTGCTACTCACTTAGATCTGCCACTTACTTATGATTTATATTATATTATAATATATTTAATTAAATTAAATTAATTTTAATTAATAATAACTTATTATAAAGAGAAGTACCTTATCTCCTTAGCTATAGAAAAGCTATATTGACATAGCCTTATAATTAAGCCTTATAATAACTTGCTTTATAAATGCAATATAATAAGGAACTTAGAGAATTAATATAAATATTTATAGCATATTTTATATATTAAATGTTTTAATATATGCTACAATGTCTTCTTAAGCAGGCATTGAGGCCTTGAATATATATAATGACAATAGCTTCATCTCACGAGCCCATAGCCTGCCGAAGTAGCCAGCTGATAATACCTACCGACCAATTTTCCCCTCACAGCTAAATTGTGGTAATGCCTTTGAACCTTTCCATATATAACAACGCGATTTTCATATACAAGCCTTGCCCCAGAGCCCTATCAGCCTTTTCCAGCAATTTCTACCTAAATCCCTTATACAATAATGGGTCGGTTAGACAAATGATTGGGCTAAATCCCTACTAGAGCTTGGCGAGCGGCAGCTGCTACCAACAGCTCGAATACGCGCTTAGCGACCGACCTCTGTTGCAAAAGTATATATCTAGGTTGCAATCCTTATTTATATAGGAATTCATACTAAAATCTAGGTCGAAGACCATTGGAAGACTTCTATAGCGGGGCAACAGCGCCCAACTCACTCTATTGTCAAATTCATGACCTCTGACCGATTTTAACTGCTACAGCGGCTGCTGCGCATTTCTGACCCCTTTAACAACACCAACAAGGGTATTTTCAGTTGTATATAACAATGGTCTGACCATATATAATATACGTCGCTCAAGCTCTTCAAACCAGGCAGTCATCTCGCTATAGATGAGTATATGGTCCGCTTTCTTAGGAGGTCAAATGAGACAACATTCGTCCCGAACAAGCCAACGCCTCGAGGATTCAAAATCTAGGTTATTGCGCAACAAGGATATTTCCTACAGTGGATTTAGCATACACCTACAGCTGCCTTAGGCCCTGTGGCCAAGAGGGCTGCTACCAGGAAAAGGAAGGCTAAGGGTCTTAATTCCTTGAACCCGACACAGAGTGTGGTTATTGCCCTACTAAATCTACTGCCCAAAGCCAGCTATACGTCTTTCTCGATAACTTATTTTCCTCACCTAACCTCTTCCTTGCCCTTCGAGAGCGAGGCTACGCAGCCACAGGCACAGCCCGCCCTAACTATGGCTATTATAAGCCATATATTGAGCTCAAAGCTCATAATAAGTCTGGAAAGTCAAGGCTTCAATTCAATGAGATATAGGCTGCAGCCACATTAAATAATAAGGTTTAAGAGCTCAAGGACAGCATAACTAATTGATCTCTTATTAATTTATCTTCTTATCTTCTAAGTCAATTAAATCATATGGAAAGACAATGCCTTAGTTCTATTCCTTACTATAAGCTTTACTGGCCATGAGCGCGAGCTTCGCAGGCAGAAACGGCCCTCTATAACAAAACCTTATACATAGCCAATATAATAGTATTTTAGTGACGAGCCAGTGAAGATAATTCCGATCCCTAGCAGCTGCTCAATATAACGATGAGATGAATGCAATAGATCGAGGCGACCAAATGAGAGCATATGAGGGATACGACCACTTAATTCATAGGGGCAGTTAGCAGGCAATAGCATGGACCTTTCTCTTGGATACTGCAATCATCAATAGCTACATCCTTCAGCTTCATGGGCAGCCGGCTTGGAAGCCCTATGAGCCTCAGCTTCGATGGCGTGAACAGCTTATGGATAGCCTCATCAAGCTATATGCAATAACAGCTGACTCTCGCAAGTTTCGTACAGGCAACGAATTTACACCAATTTCACAGCATGGTCGCGTCCAACGGGGAGAGAATTCGCGGTGCGTAGCCTGTCAAGGCCGACGGCTTGGAGAGGCTCATACCCGTAGCAGCCAAAGGGCACCATTGAGCCAGCTGGATGGTGATGGCCTCAATCGGCAGCAGCCTCGTCAGACGAGGTCCGGATGTGATAATTGTGATGTAGCTTTATGTATCAAAGGAAATTGCTGGGACTTTTGGCACCATATAAAATAGGTGGGAATTGAAGTACCTTTGACATGCGTTGATCCGATTGGTCTACTAATGTCTTGGCAGGTAAATGCAAGCTTTTCCACAGCTGAGGAGATAATCTCACTGAATTGCATATTTAAAGTTGCCTCGGCACACTAGCAAGGACAAGTCTTCCAACGGCGTCCTCTCTCAACTCGCCCGTTCGTCAAGGCCTGACAGCTGCTTGAGCATTTATTTAACACCACCTAGTATTTCCTATTCCCTGATGGAAGTAGATTGTAGAAGACGCATCGCAAAAGTTTGTTTCTACGCGCCTCTGGTCTTCCTACTTGCTGACTCTAGATAGGCATGCAGCGTATATAGATAAATGAAATGAGTTATGCTATTCGCACAGCACCTTCTCTCTAGTTGCACAGTAACACTTAACTATCTTAAGTAAGGTTTCATGCGCTAAGTGGGTCCAAGAAGTACTCAATACCTTCCTCGTTAATGAATATACCTTAGATATAGATAATTTTTAATAACCTTACTATAGAGAGTAATAAGTAACCTATTATTAAAATATTAAATAAGTATATTATAAGTAAAATTATATTAAGAAAAACTTAAAAGCACTTTTTTTCAAGGTTAAAATTGAGATACTTTAAGTAGGATATATCTCTTAGGTATTGAGTACTCTTATTTAAAGTGGGACCCTTGCTTCTTGGTCAGGTGACTCTTAAAGGTGGGAAAATCGTTGAAAGACCGCTGTTTACTGTGCAATTAGAGAAACAATGCTGTGCGAATAGCATGACTCTTGAAAATAATCACTCGAAAATAGCCCCCAAGATTTAACGTACAAGGAAATTTCTCCCATATTCTCTACCTTAGTTCCCTGAACCTAGCCTGTTCGTCCTTACTCTGGGCTAGGTACTTCGTCGTCCACTGCCACAAATCCTCCTGCTTTTCGGCAGAGTAACTATCTTTACTTGATTCAATCTGTTTGAGACCCTCATAGTACTTGCCACTCATGCCTTTCACATCTTCGCCAACCAAGAGCCGAGCCAGTGCAATGCCAGACTCCTCAGGTGTGTGAATATTAGGCGATATCAGGAGACGGAGCAACCAGTGGAGGTGTGGCAAAACATGCAACCACATAAACTTCAGGACGGGACCTGCTTCACGAGCCAAGCCGGTGCCTGGCATCAAGCCAGGGTCAAACGCATTGACGGTAACCCCAGAACGTGGGCTCCGTTCGGCGAAGTGTCGGTTGAGTGCATAAGTCCAAAGGATATTGGCAAGTTTGGTACTAGCATAGCGCTGGCGACCCTCTACTTGGACCATATCGGCTGGAGGGTGAGCAAGGTCCTCAGCGGTGGTGTATTTGGCATCTGGAAGCCCAGATTTCTGGGCAGGATCGTGGGTGCCGCTCGAGGTGATAGCAATGCGAGCATTTTCTGTGAGTTGAGGCCAGAGTAGATGGAAAAGCAGCGCATGTCCAACGTGAGAGATGCCGAAGGTTGCCTCAATATCGTCGACTGTCTTAGTTAAAGAACCTGGGAATTGTAGCGCTGCGTTGAGAGCGAGTCCTTGAATTGGCGGATAATTCTCCTTCTCCCAATTCTTGACAAACTCGCGCACATTGGCAAGATTGGAAAGGTCTAAAGGAAGAAATATGACGTTATCCTGACCGAGTGTCTTGTTGATGGTGTCTGCCGCTTTGTCCTTGTCCGATCGGGATGAAAGCACGACAAGATAATTCGGATGGGATTTGGCGATCTGAAGGGCGGCCCAGTAACCAAGACCGGCAGTTCCGCCAGTCACTATGAATGACCCTTTGCGAGTCTGCATGGTTGAGGTTACTGTTTGAGGATGGATGGGTTGGAGTAGAAGAGTGGGTACTGGATCGAAGAGCGCGTTAATGGGGGCGGACAAAATTGTCTGATGGTTTATGATACTGCTATCGAACTGGATCCTATTCATGGCAGTAGAATAGTTACTTTTATATCTATTTGAGCCCATATGACAGACCCCTCTCCGGGCAACATTTGTAAGACGGGCTTTGAACACGCCATTAAGGGTGTACCGTTTATGGATTAGCTGGAACGGCACCGTCGATATCAGATCACCCCAGACGTCGTATCATTGGCTCGGGAGATCAAGACATCTGTCGTTCAGCACAGACCATTGCGCTAATGCCTCATTACGAAGCCTGCCCCATCAGAACCGAAGGTGCCGTTCCTCGAGCCCACCCCTCCGACTTGCAACTTGCAACCATGGCCATGGGCTCAGACAAGTACCCGTCTCCAAAAGATCTCCTGCAATTCCACCCGGATTACGCTATCTTGATTTGTAAATCCTGTCGCTATGCCATCCAGCCGAGTGGTGTTGCCAGGCACCTGAAGGAGATACATCGGATTTATCGGTCTCGGCGGCGGCCATATCTGGAGTTTGCTTCCCGCTTCAAGCTCGCCAAGACGGAAGATGTCATTCAAGCACACATCATCGAGTTCCCGGTCCAGGCTCTGCCTGTTGTTGAGGGGCTCCAATGTCTCGCTTCTGACGGATGCGATTACCTTTGTGCTTCGACTAAGCGAATGCAGAACCACTGGCTCTCAGCGCATGGGAGAAGTGGCACTGCCGCTAGTGATGATTGGCGAGTTGCACCGCTGCAGACGTTCTTCAAAGGGAACCTTCTGCACTATTTTACGGATCCCATGTCGCGGACTGTCACTGTATGGCTAGAGTCTTGCCCCTTAATAAGACATAGTGCATGCCTTGCTGATGATGAGTTCTACCTAGCTCTCGAGTAGTAGCGCCATTATGGATGAGTTTGACCAGAAACTTCTACGTCATTATCTTACATCAACTTCAATGACATTCGTTGACCGACAAGGCAGTCAGGATATTTGGCAGCAGGTAATTCCCCGGATGGCCGGTGAACATGCCTTCTTGATGCATGCCCTGCTTGCATGTTCTGCGCTCCACGCCGCGAAGACGTTCCCGAGTAAACAGCAGCTCTATCTAGTACGCGCCCATAACCACCAGGACATCGCGATGCCCCTTTACAGACAAGCCTTCGCCAATGTTACGAAAAGTAACTGCCACGCCATCATCGCATTCGCTCATCTCTTAGTCATATACTCATTTGCGGCGAACCTCGTCGACGAACGCCTATTCCTAGTGGACCCAACCGGTGCTAGCTCAGGCATGATGTCGAGCTGGCTTTATTTCATACGCAACGGCTGCTTCCTTGTAGGCGAATTTTGGGACGATATTGAAAATGGACCATTGGGCATCTTTGTTAACGTCTGGGAGGCCCCAATGCCAACCCTCGGTGACCCTGCGACTTATTCAAGCTTCAAATGCCTCATGCCAGGGTTGGCGTCCGTTCTTGAACATATGAACGCCGAGGGAGCTTGGGAAGACGGTGTTCTTGAAACTTGTTCTCGGGCGGCCGATCAGTTGGCGAAAGCTTTCGTAATTTCGAAAGGTTGGGAGGGTTCTGATTTCACTACCTGGGACGCTATACGCGTGTGGCCGATGGACGTCTCTTCCGCGTACATTGGGCTCCTCAGTAAAGGGCAACCAGGTGCAGTAGTCTTACTCTCGCATTACAGTGTCTTGCTGGAAGACATTCAGTGCCATTGGTACTTCCAGGACGGATCAAAAAGACTACTGAATACTACGTTTGAGCGGCTAGAACCCAAGTGGCACGTTCACATCTGGGAATCGATAAAGCAAGTGCGGGGGTACTTGAAAGATAGGCGGGGAAACAAGAACATGCTTTAAGGAGAGGTCTTCTAAAAGAACTTTTTCGTTGATATAGTTGCTCTAGAGGCACAGGGAAATTGAGAAATTATGAAAGCATTCATAATTTGCTTGTACCGGAATCATAAACCTTGGGCATCCTGCTTATTACTCTTATGGCTTAGCGGCCCCCCCATACATGCACGACCGGTCGTGCAAATAAGTCACGTGATATATCGCACGACCGGTCGTGCAAATAAGATATGTTATGTAAGCCCGCCAAAGTGTGTAAGTGAGAGATCCTCTTCTTCATCTAATGAAGCAGCCGTGATGCGTGCAATTGAACATAATAAGTACTCCTTTAAATATTAATAGGGGGGGGTTCCCAGTCTAATAGAATCTCTCTTATACTTCAAGATCTTCCTTGGCAGCATTCCATATTCCCTGCATACCTCGCTGCCCCAAGAAAGGCTGCAGTGCCATCTCTTTCCCTACATTACGCTCAACACGCTCATTCTCAGCCTTATCCTAGTTAAGATAACTCATCTACTCCTCCTTAGTCCACTCTCTAATATTTCTTCCCTCCTTGCAATATCTCCCCATCTACTTATAGTCAAGGCACTAGCTATATGCCGCTTTGCTATAGCGCATTGGCAATCCCATAGCCTTCTAATATAGCTAATTAGTCCTTAGGGCTCCCCAGGGCAATATAGCATACTAGGCCGCTTATAAGTCCTTATATTATTAATAGATAGCATAGGGATCACTAGCTCGTAGCATAGGGGCTTCTGCAATAGCTAGCAGCACTATTGCTAGAGGGGATATAACTTAAATTGTTATATATATAGTTATATATATTATTATAATAGTCTCTAAGACAATAGAGGCTCTTAACAGGGACCCTAGCAATAATAAGCGGCTTATAGAGCAAGTTGCTATATATATTACTATATATATTATTAACGCAGGTTAAAGGGCAGGCTTTGATTCCTAAGGAGGATCCAATAAATAGTTATATCATAATGGGCACACTTTAGCATTTATCCTATGGCTATGCTAATGATACCTTGAACATTATAGCAATGCCCTAGGCTATAATGCTCTCTTAATAGCCTTAAATGCAAAGGGCTTATGCCGCATGCTTAACAGTAGCAATGTCAAACTAGCTGCTAAGTAGTTAAATAACTTGCAAGGCTCAATAATAAGCTAAGGGGTTCCTAAGCGCTAAAGGCGCCAATATGAATAGAGATAATATAGCTAAAGGGGCTAACCTTCTACTAATAAAGGCCAAAGGGTATAGGCATAAGGCAGTCTAAGAGTTATTATAAAGACCCCTATATACTTAAGAAGCTCTTTTAGCAACTATGCCTACTAAGCATTAACCTTCTGCAGGGCCTTATATAATACCCAGCTGTGGATATTGCTATATAATACCCTAGAGATATCAAGAGATATAGTGATCTCCTGCCTAGCCTAGTTAGCCTTAAGATCAAAGAGCTAATTCATTAGAATAAGCTTAATAATCCTCTAGGCATTAAAGAGATCAATCTTATTATATCTCATATAACTCTTAATAAGCTAATAAATACCCTCGGCTCATGACATAACAAATTGCTCAAGATGAAGGTATCGATGAACCTAAGCCTTGACAAATCTCTCTTTATAGGGGTCAAGCTAAGTCTCCATAATATAGCCTACCTCTTCAAGGTGCAAGGGAAGGTAAGACTTCTTCCACTTCTTAAGTCTCTCACTATATATATCCTCTATAGCTAAATTGACAATCTCATGCTATATATCATAGAAATGCTTCCACTCCTCTTGCCATTAACTATTGCTTTTATCTCTAGCAAATGCAGGCTAATAATAGGTCAAGATAGCCTTATTAATATGCCATAGGCATAAGATCAAGGCTAACTTAAGGAAGCAAGAAGAAGAGGAGATAGCATTCATATAGGCAAGGCAGCGATCTATGAGTATCATAGAGAGAAGAGCCACTCTATAAAGCTCATATATATACTATAACTTCTAAAGGGCCCAGGTAAAGTCATCTTCTTCTTCGCCGCTAAGGAAAGCAAATGCAATATAAAAGGATCATTAATAGGCATTAATATTAACTATATCAAGAAGAGGCATCTTATACCTATTGGTCTTATATATACAGTCTAAGAGAAGCACCTCAGGGTATAATTTAAGGTATCCTAATGACTGCAGATATGCAAATAAGACTGCCATAACCCTGCCACTCTTATCAAGTCAGATTTTACTCCAGAAGCCCTCGTTATTAAGCTAATCCGCAAGGGCATATATATTGCTTTAACCTTATGCAAGCTCCCGCTTGCTCCGCGCAATAGAGTTATAGATATCCTGCTGCATAGCAATTGTATCAGAGGTTATATGGAGGTATGACCTGATCTCCCTTGGCTTAATGCTAGCATTGGCTAATTAGTGGATTATCAATTTATCTAAATATAAGAGTTAGCAATATACTAAATATGCTAATAGGGTAGAGCTTAGGCTATAATTATAATAATAAAAGCAAGTCTCTTGGCAATGCTATAGATGCCATTAAGTCCTGCATAGGCTCTCTTTCGCTATAATAGAGAAGAGACATCCTATATAGCATGAAGCGGTCCTCTGGATCCATTTCTCAGGGGCCACAGAGGCTCAAGGGACGCCTCCACGATCACAATTAAAGGTAACATGACATCTGCCGTTAGCAGTCTTTAAAGACCTCCCGGAGATAAAGGCATAGCCCCGTGGCGCTGCCCAGGCATTGATTGCCGCGGCCAGTTCCTCTCGTGAACTAAACTGACTTTCAGGCGGAAGAGAATCCTCGGGGAAGCCGTGAGAGTCATCAATTGCATCCATTATAGCAGGAAGAGGGTGTGGCAACTGGAATTGATACTATAGAAGCTATTGATCGGCGCAGAAAGGATGCCAATGGCGGTATGTGGCCCCTTGAGGCCATATCCCTCTTACATAACATATCTTATTTGCACGACCGGTCGTGCGATATATCACGTGACTTATTTGCACGACCGGTCGTGCATGTATGGGGGGCCTGGCTTAGCCTGTTGATGATTAATCCTCGTCAGCGCATCCGTTTCTCGGAAATTCGAAAAGGTTCGTTCTTCAATTTCTTTTCCTACAAACTACAATTTTACTATGACGGCATCAATTCTACCCGACACCGATAGAGGTTACCTCCCATACTTCCTCCTCTATGTATGTTTCTTGTCATGACATAACCGTATAACGTAACACTTACCTATCAACTCAGTGTGGCGTCTCCGCATCTATCCACAGCGTGTTCTGCTACGTATCCTCACCACCTCAAGCTCTCGTGCAATTCCGGGGCGAAGGCTCTCCACCACCTCATGCGCTAGTAGCGCATGTGTATGGTGTCAAGAACGTGTACACATCTCTAATCCGGCTCTATGCGGCGTATCATCTCAGCAATGGACCACTTTACGACCTAGCAATGTTGACTTTTGTCGGCGTGTTGTTTCTTTATGTTACGGAATATGCCATTTATCGAACTGTACGACTTAAGGAAGCGACAATTCCCTTCGTTACAGCCAGCTTGGGGATTTCTTGGATGGTCTTACAGAGGGACTTCTACTTAGCTCAGTAAATAAAACGAACGTGCTGTAGCGGTCTGTCATGGCACGCAGACATGAGTTGCCATCAAAGAAACATTGGTCAGTAGCGTGATATTGGCCCTGAGGTATTTGACAATCTTACTGTTAATAATAGATGGTGATGGTGTTTTAGATATCTTAAATATCTCAAGTCATGTTAGCTGCGCGGTATTAACTCTATATTTCCATAATAACTTCCTTTTCCACTAGTTTTCATAGCTGTGTTAGCTGTCTATCTCCGTTATATACCCAATACTTCATGGCTGCGGTAATGGTATTAGCAATGATACGTTACGTTGACGGGTGTCCCGCCCATCCAGGTTTTCGATATAGAACCAGCTGAGATCAAACAGTTAGACTAACCCTTAGCGCATTCACATGCAGGGGCACTGGTGAACCGGGGGAGATCTATCAGTACATGAAGGGATAGTCCAGAATACATGTACTGGGTTATATGGCCAAAGAGGGTGGGTTTGACCTTGGAAATGCTTGCCCTACACGGACTGCTAGCAACAATCTGCATGACACTTCGCGAGGACCGAACACCACCGCTGTTGATCTCTGGCATGCGTTTAGTGGACTATCCGTCCTCGCTTACATGCCGACTGACAGCCCCGGAGCAATATTGGAAAACGAGTTCAGCTGCCTTGGGCACTATCGTACGACTTTTTGATGCCCAATGCTGGAAGTTGGGGGCCGAAATAAGACATAAGCGCAGCCGAGCGAGAGTGACGCATGTACACGTGGACTTTTAGTAAGATACGCTAGTTGGCCAGTATAACATGACGCTATAATCTCATAAGTTTACTCTAACTCAAGGCCTTTTCAATTCAACATGAGGTTCCGGCCATTCCGGACATTTTCGACCGTGTCGGAACCTTCGATAGCCAGGGAGTCTACAACTAATCTGCCAGATGACATCCAGCTCGGCTTAACAGTGCTACATCCCAAGAATGATGATGATGAGAAGGTTCTCGTTGAGTTAGTTCTTCAGTTCCCTTGTCAACAGTCAAGTCTCTAACAATCAGTAGCATCATCACTATTCACGGCTTATCAGGCCACCCGAAGAAAACATGGACAAACTCCAAGTCCGGCCATTACTGGCCATTGAAATCACTCCCACACGACGTTCCTTTTTCCAGAATCATGACATTTGGATACAGCACCAACACCAAGCTACTCAAGAATAGCACAGCTATTATCTCTGACATCGCCTAATCTCTCCTTAGCAACTTAATCAATAAACGGCGGACGGAGAAGGTAGACATCATACCTAAGGGCAGATGGATCCGTCAATTTATTGACTCTATGATAGCAAAAGGCTCGACCGATAATCTTCGTCGCACATTCATTAGGCGGAATCGTACTCAAAGAGGTAAGTTTCAGCATCCTCCCCATGCTGAACAATGGTTGACTGTATCGGAAGTTTCTCCATATTGCTTCTAACACCGGAAACGATGAAATGGCCGGTTGCGTCTGGGATTTTGTTCCTCGGAACCCCTCACAAGGGGAGTGACCTCGCTAGCTTTCTGAACGTACTGAACGTGGTCACAAAATCACTCTTCCGCCGTCCACCGGATGTACTTGTACAAGATCTATCAACTAATAGTCGGCATCTTCTCGAGTTGAATCCATTACTAAGGTTCAAGCTCGGCAAAATCGACATCTACAGCTTCTATGAATTGAGGCCGATGGGTTTTCTGAAGACTCCAGTATAGTCTCGATGTCAGCAGATATTTGTGAAGAATGGTGGCTGATAAGTCAGGTCGTAGAAAGGCATTCAGCGTTGCTGCATCTTCCAAGTGAGATTGAACAGATTGGTCTGGATGCGGATCATCGGCAGATGTGTAAGCCCATCGATCGAAACGATTTTATATACGAGACGATTGCGCAGCGCATCATCAACATCATGAACAGGCAGATCGATAGGGGTGAGTGTCCGTTGGAACTCTAGCTGAACGGCCCAGCTAATTCAACGTGCTAGAAAAATTCTCAAACGAGCTGATGAAAATGACGAATAACTTTGCCGTTCGGCAAATGGAGCAAATTTCGTTGCTGGCTATGATTCAAACGGATCAAAAAACTAACGAAGCGTTCCCAGCTATCTTCATGGCCAGTTTCAGCGAAACAAGAGATAATGATCTCAATATTCAACCTAATGCACTTGTCGATGTCCTGAAGGACCTTCCTCGTTCTAAAGCTAAGGAGTACCTTGGTGGCCTGCGGAAACTCTTTGAGCGCGCAGAATCGGTTAACAACATGCTACGCTTCGCTGAACGACAGAATGAACAACTAAAAGCGGAGGTTGTCAAGATGAGCTTCGACGCTGAGCAGAAGGCCGACAAGCAAAGGATCGCAGACCTGATGGCTGAAAACGAACGGCTCAAGAATCAATTGAGAGCCATGTCAATACCTGAATCAATCCCGACGGTTGCGGTGGTCTCTAGAGAACCCATAGATGTGGTCAGGCATCATCGCAGGGAGTCGTTTGAGATTGAAAGAATGATTGAAGGAGACCGAGACAGGCCACATGTGTTCCAATACGAGGGCATCGGCGGGAGCTATGGATTACGGGAGGAACAGTCCATTTATGAGGAGGTAAAACATGCCACAGCTCCAATGTCAGCAGCGGCTGTTGTGTGTTCCATTGCAGCCAGCGACGACGGTTCAAGAGACCGAGGGCGTAGGAGCGATCGTTCAAGAAGGCAGGACTCTTCCCCGAAATGTTCCGTGGTGAACCGACGGCGGGATAATGGTACGCAATTATTTCCCGCTGTCATTCCCTCGGATCTTGAGGAGAGTGAGAAAAGCCCAAGAGAGAGCTTGATTGATGGCCCTGTTGGGCATGTGGTTATTCACAATAATATTGCGGATGGTAAGGGAAAGATGGTCAACTATCCAACGACCGCCAGGGCGCCGATGTTCAAGGAAAAAAATGCTTCCGCGGCACGGGAACGACCTGCCCTCAACTTGATCTCTCCCACTCCAGTCCCGAGCCGTGAGCTGTCGCTAAGCCCACCTAAGGAAGAAACTACGATGAAATTCGAGCGGGAAGCATCAAAGCCTGATGCGAATGATATCATCACCGGACTTAATAGCGGAGGTATTCATACAGCTCCCATCAAACCCTCAGCCACCTGGGGCGAGAACGAGAGCCATAAGTTTCAGGGTGAGAGGCTCGACGATGAAAGGCAAGATACGGCGGTGTATACAGAGGAGAACGAAGAGCCTACCGGGCCCAGATTCGAGCGGATGCCCTTTGGTTTCGTAGATGATGAAGAATTTGCCGCCACTTTGGCCGCCGGCCTAGAGAATATCGGATTCGACCCCAACATTGTTATCGACGATCCCGTATTTCACCGCCGAGAAGAATTCCCTCCTGGTGTGCAGTATGACAACTTTGAGCACACTGGGTGTGAGCCTGACATTAAGGACGTCCATGGTTATCCCCACGCGTCTGAGGCAGCAGAGGCGTGGGCCCCTCCTACCTTGAGCAAAAAAGAAAGGAAGAAAAGGAAGAAGAAAAACAAGAAGAAGAGTTATACCTTTAGTGCCTCGGAGGAAGATAGGGACCGCCTGGAAGACGCGCCTTTCCACGAGTTGAATAAAGAAGTCGAAATCCAAGTAGAGAATGCGGAGAAGATGCCTGGAATTGCCGAGGAGAAACTGGTTCAAACTCGAATCAAATCCGAAGATATCCTCAACTCGCTGCGGATCGCACTTACACACGGACAGGAACTGTTTGAGAGTCTAGATAGTGAAGGCGCAATGAACTCGGACCAGGACAGCATCAATGGCAGCGATAGAGAAACCGAGTACAGCTATGAAGACGAGGGTAATGAGAAATAGGATCATAGACAGGACCACAAGAGCCAATGAGACAATAGGTATCGCATGAAAAACAAATCCTAAAGACGTAAGGTTAATAAAAATAGATATAAGAGAGGAGCACTTAGAATGGAATCCCTTTAAGAGCCTGTTGCTATTCTAGTGCCTATTCTACTTGAATGAGACTTAGAATTACGTGAAATTATATAGTATTAAGAGTGTTATGCTTAGGCTATTGATATGAGTCCTAGTTAAGGTAATATATTTAGAAAGCTAAATATAAAATAATTATATAAGAGCTTAGAAAGATATAATCCTTAAATTATTTAAAGAAAACTTAACTTTTAAGAGATAAATATAATTATCTTACTTATTATTTATAGATTATTAGCTAAGATATATATTACTTTCTTTACTCTTCTCTTTATCCTCTTAAGTCTCTATATAACGATCGGGTCTAAGTCTTAGGCCTATAAGGGGATAAACTAATCGTAAGGATTTATATTATAGAAAGATCAAAGGCATCTAGTTCAGCAGTATGCAAGGAGTTCTTAGTCACGTCTAGTAATAGTTAATAAAGGGTAATTAAGGTAACTAAGTGTTATTAATAGCTATCAAGCTATCCTATCTAAAGAGTGGTTATTACTGTGGTCTATATACTAATAGATGTTTGCTAACGTTTGTTTAGTGGACCACTAGATCATCATCATGAGTAGATATTGTGATGGTCGGGGTATCTTGAGACTAGGTCTGGGGGATAAACCGGTCGCACTGGTTTATATTATAAGAAGGCCAGAGGCGCCTTTATTAAGCAAATGCGCAAGGAAGTCTTAATCACGTCTAGTAATAGTCAATGAAGGGTAATTGAGGTAACTAAGTGTTATTGATAGCTGCCGGGCTATCCTATCTAGAGAGTGGCTGTTACTATTGTCTATTACTTGATGAGTGTTTGCTAGATCACGTTAGATCATGTTTGTTTATTTGATGAGTCGTCATGATCTCGTAGGGGATCATGTTTGCTCATGGGCTTGGCAGGCTTGATCTAAGTGATCTTCCTTTGATTGGTTATATTATTGCGGGTCCCTTTATCACGTGCCTTCTGTCTGTTTAGGTCGTGACAGATATCTAGGATCACTGGGATCACGTCGAGATTCTAGACAATCCTGTCGTGATTGGTCGGGGTCTTTTAGTAGGGTTTATATATGCCTAGCGCATATAATACCTATTAAACTTAGGTTATAATATTGAATAAGAATATTTCCTTTAATTAAGTTAAGAAAATAAATATAAGTCTTTAAAAGTAAAATAAATATTATTATACTTAAGAAACTTTAATTATAATATATATAATAAGCAAGTGGCGCAGACAAGCGAGTGGCGCACTTTTCTTAACCTTCCAATTAAGAATCTCAATA
>JAMAKE010000312.1:0-14786 GCA_023628695.1 Nectriaceae sp. PG4201
GGTTTGATTGAGATATATTGAGTGGTTGAGAATTAATTAATTGAAGAGAAGAGGGAGAAATTGAGGGATTTTCCTGCTACTCACTTAGATCTGCCACTCACTTGTGACTTATGTTAGTTAATATTAATATATTTATAAAAAGTAAGGCAAAATATAAAGAAGCTTTTAAAATATAATAAATAAATTTTACTCTTAAATAATATAAAATACTTAAGTCTTAAGGTAACTATATTTTACCTATTAAAGCTATTATTCCCTTAAGTAGCTTTACACTATCTACTTATAGCAAGATCTCTCTATAGGGACTTTGCTATATATTATAAAAGATTTAACTATAATAATGCGCAAATAATCTATTATATAGCTAATGCAAAATACTAAACTATATCTTCTATTATAGGAAGGTATTGGTACATTTTCAGATGAGGCTCGCCCTCTCACGACCGCAGCAGTCAACCTAAATATAGGCAGAAACTAGATTTCTCAGCTGAGTTGATTTGTAATATGCTCTAGGATTTCTCAGCTAAGTTGATTTATAATATGCTCTAGGTTACAATTAGTAAGCGCCTGGACAAGACAAGTGCTTTGAATGTGTCATCTGTTTACTAATCAGCCCAGTGGAGAAACCGTATCTACTTACCATGCGGAAGAGACAGAAAATATTCTCAGACATACCACTTATTTACTGCCAGTATAGATAGACGTATTGGTAATAAGAAAGTTGTTATGATCGAAGTCCTATGTATCTTGACAGACTTCCAGGTTGAATTAATGCCAATAACTATGTCTACTGAAGCTCCTGTCTATCTCCTCACTGCCGCATCTGGCAATATTGGTAAGCGTCTGGTGCCGCTTTTGCTATCGCAGCTGCCACCTCCCACCCTCCTGCTTCCGACAAGGAACCCTCAGCGCCTTAGGTCCCAACTTAACATCCAAGGGGATGAAACTCGGGCTCATGTGATCGATGGAGACGTACAAGATCCGCAGTTTGTTGAGTCAATCATTAAGCGCCACCATGTGTCAGCCCTGTTTATTTGCCTCACCGGCGAGAACGAGCTGATGGTAACGCTAAACTTGCTCGACGCAATTCAACGAGCTGAAACCGTCAAGCACGTTGTGTATTTATCTGCCGCGGGCCGATTCGACTTGGAAGCAATTGAAGCTGGTGGTCTTCGTGATAACGCGGCAGGACACGTACTGGTCAAGTCCATTTTGGAAGCAAAGCTGCAATATGGTTTGCCTCGCACACGAGGAGAATTGGGTGGATTCACTTGGACAGTCATCGCACCGACTTTATTTTTTGACAACGACATGCGGAGCAAACAGAGCATGTTGAGGAAGGGTTTCTTTGATGAGCCTCTGGGACGAAAAGGCGTCAGCAGAGTTGACCCTGAGGATATCGCGCTGGCGGTTTCGAATGCTTTACAGGACAGCGGGAAAGTATGGGGCGGCAAGAAGATTATGATTGGGAGCCTGGAGAGATATACCAACGCTGATGTCGCCAAGTTATGGTCGGAGGCACTTGGGGCAGATGTTTCATATGCTGCGAGCGATGAGGCTGGACTCGCAAGCTTTGAACATGAATGGAGAGACAAAGTCGGATTTATCTGGGCCAGGGATATGAGGCTTATGTACGAATTCTTTGACGCACACGGTTTTGGCATGGACGAGGCCGAGTATCAGGACCAGATCGCATTGTTGGGGAAAACCCCTGAGAGCTATCCAAAGTTTGTGAGCAAGACGGCTGAAAAGTGGAAGACCGAAGCGTAAATATAGTCATAAAAGGTCGTTTCGCTTATAGAGGTATATGCTGCTCAATTTATTTGGTTGCAGAGATATATGTCTTAGAGAAGACTTTCATAATTGCATATGAAAAGTTAACTGTTGGATTGACCCCTCATGTGGTGACATAAGACCCGAATTTGAATAAACCTCTGATATACAGATATCCTAGCTTTAGTCAGATGACCAGAAAACCCCTCTCAAGAAAAGAGGGGGCAGGAGGCATCCTTGATGAATACAAGAATGATCTTGGGGCTTGACATCGTATTAATCCCTATCTATTTGATTGAATGTGCCGTATGCGATCCAACACACATCACAAAGGTAATTGTTGGATAGCGTACGGTCAATTCGATCTAGGCCTTAGCGTTCAATCGAGTGTAGAGCTCAAATCTCATCACTTGATCTAGGATCCTCCCCGCCCCCTCTTTTCTCGAGAGGGGTTTCATGTCATCTCACGCCCCCTCTGACTAAGGTCAGGATATCGATCTATCAGAGGTTTCGTAATACAGGGTCACAATCCAACAGTAATTGTACTTGCATTAAATGCAGCTAAACGGAGTATTTACTCAAGGGATCTTTAAGTTCCAGATCAAATTCGGAATTTGCTCAGCTAAACATACACCACGAAGCGAAGAACCAAGGCCGATTGTTTTCTCACCCGTACCCGAGCGCACTGCAAATGGCACTATCCGATCAATCGCACAATACTCATTTTCAATTCATTCAGTTCGATGGTCCAAATGACCCGTCTAAGGCGAGGAAGAGGAGCTCAGTACGAGCTCATGTTATGAAACAATTTCACCGGGACAGGAGAGCAAATTCTCGACGTCTCGTCAATTTGGATCACAAAATTTCGCTAAATACCCCTAAAGAAACAAGCCGCAATAATATACGCAGGCACCAATTCACCATTCTCACAGATGGCAACGAAGTTTCTACCTATGATGAACACAATAGCCTTGAAGGTGTGGAAAAACAGACCACCTGTAATGTTCCCTCCAGAGCTCTGACCCTTCCGCAAGTCAGTCATCCTCTCATTAGACAGCGTAGGTCTCCACCTGACTGTGCAGTGTGCTACTGCATAATATTATACACTTTTAATCCAAATTAATTGTTCTCTAGCTAATCGCTGTAGACGTTGGCTACATTGAGATGTGCTGTTCGAAGCTCTCGCCAGAGGAATACGAATCACCTTTTACCACGTATTGGTTACCAGCTTCGATTACCTACCCTGCACTCTTTTACGCTTCCTTATTTGTCTGCTCAGCATCATTTGAGACTCTGTCGCGCCAACCACTAAGTACAGTTTCTTATGCTAATAGAGGCAGAGCCATTCGGGATATTAATGCCGGTTTAAGTGATCGAATAATCCAGAAAAGCGATGAGATTGTAGCCGCTATACTGTCTCTCGCTAATTTTGAAGTCCGTGGATGTAATTGGTTCTTATAATTACTTCTCTTCGCTGACGCTAAAAACAGTGCGTCAGTGGTAACACATCGGCTCTGGAACATCATGTCACTGGATTATTAGAGTTGGTCCGGCTCAGAGGCGGCACCGAAAGACTAGGTATGGAGGGAATGTTACGCAAGCTCATCGACCTGTAAGCACTCAAAAAGTATCATCGCTATTGAATCGTGATAGTTGACGATCCCACTTAGCTACTCGTGGTTTCTTGAAGTTCTCTGCGGCAGGACTCTCCGCAGTTTGGTGACACAACATGGTGCACTCCACCCGGAATTCCCAACTTTCCGTCAATTATTTTCTCTGTCTCAGGCTGAGGAAATGCCCGACGAGGACTGTCAACTGCCTACAGATGGTGTGCAAGCCATATACCGGCAACTCCTTGAGAAGAGTCGCCATACCATACCGACCAATCCGGACGTCTTCACATCCCCGAGCCCGGATATGGCGTTGGCGTTGTTTCCGCAGAGATGCAATTACGTTACTCTCTCTTGCTATATAGCAAATGAAATCTGGGCAGGACCCAGGCAATCTTCATCGCAAAGTGGATGTGTTCTACGGCATAGGCTTAAGGATTACCTTGATCAAACAGACCTCTCCAGCCTCTGGTTGCCAGTTCCTGGGGCCCTTCTGTGGTGCTTACTTGTCGGAACATACGACGCAGACGGCGACCCGGTCCTACGACCATGGTTTGTTTCACAACTGCTTAGGTTTTGGGTGCCTTTGAGTCTGTATCGATGGGAAGAACTACAACGAGCTTTGGCCTACTTCGGATGGCTTCTTAAACGGGATCCCCACGACACATGATTGCCGTTTAATAGTATATTCAAGTTAAGTTTAAGGGGAGAATCCATTTTATAACCTCCAGTTCGAACAGAAAATTTAGGGAGGAGGCATTTAGCTGTAATCTCTAGTGGCCAAGTCGCAATAGTCGAAGAAACGGGAGGCTGTTTTTGCTCCGGAACCTGATCCCTTCCCCAACTCAGCCTCAATGTCGGCCCTCAATGTCCCGAAACGGCCCCATGGGATGATATACCGCCCGCTGTCTGTTGGCTTGATCGTCGGAGATAGACCTGCAAACAGCTCTGTATATGCCCCAAAGATTGGGTCATGGAGCATAATGTTCTAGTTCAAGGTTATTTTGTGCTTTAATCTTTGATATGCCATTTCACCCCCCACTTACAATTACTTTGCGCTCTATTTTACCCATGTTACGTTGTAATGGCGTTTTCAAATTTCCAGGATTGATGGCCTGTTCACACCCACCTTGTTAGTCCTCAAGCGGAGAAGAGACGCATTCAGATGGATACCGGTTGGCATACATACCAGATGCAAAACTCCAACTCCAGCATCACGTCGAGCCCATTCTGTAGAAATAAACAAGTTCCCCGTTTTGCTTACAGCATATCTGATGTCGTCGCTCTCATTTTTCTTATGATAATCTAGATTGTCGAGATCCATGCCTCGGATCGGTGCTTGCAGGTGGGTCACAATCGAAGACAACCATACGACACGAACCGTGCCTTGTGGAGAACACTTTGCTGTAGACACGAGGATTGGATGAAGAAGCTGAGTAAATAGGAAAGGGCCGAGACAGTTGGTTGCAAGATGGATCTCATACCCCTGTTGGCCGACACGTAGTACCATTAGTGGCAGCACTAGAGAAAAGCGATGTCTCATACCTGTTTCGATTTCGTAGTCTTTCTCATCACGCCTGCATTATTCCATAATACGTCCAATCTTTTTTCCATTCCCAGGAATATATCGGCACTGCTCTTAATCGTGGACAGGTCATCTAGATTAAGTGGTAGATATTGCAGTCCTCCATGTGACTCCTGAAACTTTGATCGGAGATCTTCAATGGCTTTCTGGGCGTTGTTTTCACGACGGCCCGCAATATATATCGTAGCATTCTTTTGGTACAATAGCGCCGCTAGCTGAAGTCCAACTCCAGAGTAACCTCCAGTGATTATGAAGACCTAGCCAGCTCGAGAACATTAGTACTATTTGTCATTGATAAAGACCAGTTGGTCATCGGACTTGCCTTTCCCGTAAGATCCCCAAGCTCTGCCTCAGTGAAGGGTGGCTTTGGTGGGAAACTTTGCGACCAGAAGGTGGCCAAAGTATCCATTCTGTTGGCTGAAGGCGGCACCTTTCAGATAAATGAGCTTATTCACCGGATTCAATATAGAGTATTCTGGAAAAAATTGAGAACAGCAAAAGTAAGAGCTATGGCAAGTATACATAAAGCTTTGGACATTAGATACCGGCCGCAACCTGTCTTTATACTTCCAATCATCTTCTGAAAAATCAAGCCTTTCCAGTATAGGTTAATGCACATCCCTGACGATATTTCTCTCAGTTCAAGAATCGCTATATAGGAGCCAATGCAATCTTAATCAGCGGGGCACTTAGCATATCGTCTACCGGATATGGCGTTCCCTCCAAATCCCTTGGCACTATCTCGAATCAGAAATTTGTATTCCCAGAATAAATTCTCTGAGCGAAACTTTCATACACATCAAGAACGCAGAGTTTCTCATCCTTATCATGAATTTTTTTTCTTTTCTAAAACCTTTCGATCAGAATGCTCATAGCGAAGTATGCTAGATCAACCTTTTGAGGCAAACTTAGATACTGTCATAAGTTGTTCCTTGGGGATGTGGCGAAAATGCCAAGAGAGTGCATATTCCTAATCAAGGATAGTGTTGGATTCTAAGCAGGGCCCCTTACGATTGGCGCAGTCTCACATAAGCCACTTATAAGTGTCGGTACAACAAATGGTTGCAACAATTTCGACCAGGGCTCTCAAGTTATGCAAGCTAATGGAAGCTGGGGATCGCATTGGTTATTTTGAGGCTTTCGGCTCTCTCCTCATAGGGTAACCACATCACAAGTCAACGACATCCCGGGTACTGATGGGGAATTGCAGAAGCGGCATTTATTACATTGGCTCGACTTCGAGGCAAAACGGTGTTCAATCAACATTTAAAGGGTATTCTTGTCTAATCACGAGATGTATTCCCCTAGACTCGCTATGGTGATCTGCCTGCGCCGCTAACTTGAGCGCGTTTGTAAGCCCCAACACTTCCGGACTATTTAGGGTTTAGGGGTGAAGAGGGGCTGCGAGGCGAGTGCGACTTCTAAGCACACTTTGAATGGCGATATGTCACTGAATTGTTGGCACTAGGCTTATTACAACCTCAGTGGCTTTAGTGGACACATGCAGCGAGACATATACATGTAACAAAAAGGGGGGAATAAGTTATCGGAATCTACAAAGGGATTAGGAGGAGTACGGACGAGAGATTGATATTCTCCTATGATGTTATACGTCTCTTCTTGAAGATGCAACGTGGTGAACAGAGCTACACGCGTAAGAAAGCGGCACGGTTGAATATCTCACCATACCGGCTTATTCGGACATTGGTAAGGTCCAAGTAGCGATGGCTGGTTCTAGTAGGGGCTCTAATCCTGCACACCTGAAGTATCTAAAATACCTCGACAGTAATAATAACACTATGTAAAATGTTAAGGGAAATTGATTTAGCCTTGAAATGCTTATATAATGGAAATTTAGATGCATCTAGGGCTCTTCAGTTTATTTGTATTTACTGGTATTTCTCTTCTTTCAACAGAGTTAAGTAGTAAACCTCTAAGTTAACATCTACTAGTCTAGTATATAAAGTATATGGTACCATTAAATCTTTGGAATACATATGAGATATCTAGACTAAGTTAATTTAGTCGTAGGTTGCATGTCTTATGTCAGGCTTGTAGCTCTCCAAGTACCAGACACGTAACTCGTCGATATACAGCTGTTGTTTACGGGTCTGGCGGCCGCCTGGTGTGGGACCGTCGGATCTCCGGAGCTGGTCAAAACTCTCCACGGATACTGTCGGAACATTGAACCTCAGTGTCACAACTTGCATTTGGGTAACTTGCCAAAAGTATTGTATATGGATGGTTTATATTCATCGTGGAAGCGGTCCCTTGTTAGCAGTCCCAGTTAGATCGCTACGTTGAACTCAACCAGACCACGTAAGAGTATGTGCGCCATAGCGCCACGTGTATGGACAGTATTTCACTAGATGGCACGTCGGACTAGCGATCACTATCATTATCAACTAATATAACCGTATTGCTGTCGAATTTGGTACGAAGTGGCGGAGTACCGGCGGCAAAGTCCGATGCACCTAAGCTATCACCATGTTTGGTTTGATAACAGGGGATTTTGGTGGCCACCCCTGTGGAGACGAAGGTGCAGGCAGATACAGATGCTCTTAATAGATACATATCAACCAATGGTGGCGCTGATTGTCCAACCTACGAAATGGAAAATCATGTCGGGGATTCCTGGGTCGGAGTTGGGCTGATACCGCCTTTGCCGTCTTACCCGACTCTCCTTTATATGGTAGGCTAATCTCGCATACCTGCTAAGCTTTTTGGATTGTTATCTTCTCATGGACCACGCTTGGGCATCTGGATCTTGATTCGTTATCTGAAAGTAATTTCTCAATATTAAAGGGCTTATTTTCTTTCATACTCCTGAAGTTCTTGCGGTGTCTTATGAACCTTTCAACGGACATAGGCTTTTAAGCTTTACGGGGCATGTTTACCTGACTTGTGACTTTTCCTCTCTTCACGCCGGACCTCTGAAGTATTTTCAACAGGGGTACGTCAGCGTTCTTACAACAAAGCCCCCGGGGGGATGAATGCCGTAGTTGGTCGGAATCTTTTGCCAGTAACCCTGGCTTCAATGGCATAACGGTTGAAGGCGGTTAGTGCTACTGTGCATTGTCATAGCGAAGTGCTACTCACGTAACTCAGGGGCATGTGCTATCCTCTACGACGGTCAAGGATGTTCGGGAACTGCTTCAGGCACAATTACGAGTGATTACTTTGCGAATGGAGACTACTGGTGATCATACTCTCTCAATTAAATTCTATGTCCCATCAAATGGGCAATGTTAGGGAGGTTAGAGATATAGCAATGTTAGCGAGAGTGATATATTTTTACATTAGTCTCCTATCATCAAAGCATATCAGGTCAGCCCAGAAAGCCCCTTCGAAGCTAGGTATTACCTGTCTTCGTGCGACCTCCAGATTCTTGTGCCGTTCATCCGTAAAGCTTTCATCTACGCCACCGATCAGGAATCGGCCAAATCCTCCTTAGAGAATCAGAGTCTCATAGCACGTCTCCAAAGAGTCTCAAATCGTTTCTTCGGGAGCCTAATCCGGGAGCTTTTTGTATACCCACAACTTCTCGGGCGAGTCGTCCAGCCCATAGACGGGGACCTTCCGTACATCGAACATTCAGTTCAATGTTGTCAACAGATCTGATATTCATTTCGAGGCCCTACATCAACATGGAAAATTCACAGAGTCAGCAGTTGGCATGGCTGACTTCGAAATTGAACTTGGTCGGAGCGATATGCTGAAGTTTCCAGATGGTCCCCAACTTTGCCGTTCAGCCTACCTTCATTCATGGCGGATTTGTTCTCTTAATCCAGACGCCTCATAGAATCAGTGATGGTTATAGGGTCGCTGGTTTATACGACACTGGCTCTATAGAGCTAAGGTTGGATCACCTACGGAGTTTCGAATGGAAAATGGGGTTTCTTTATCCCCATTAGCCATCCATAGCAAATCCGAACTTTGCCGGAACGATATCGAGGGTGACACAGATGGCATGAAGAAGGTGCAAGCGTTGTACAACGGCCACTCAACAAAAATGAATTTATTAATGGGAATTATAGAGACGGTGGCAAAGATCTTTTGTGTGTCTTTTGAGATGGTTGAGGAGCTAAGGACCATCATGCGCGGTTATACATCCAAGTCACCAACAAATTTTGAGTCAATTGTGACCATCCTATGGCGAAGCACCCTCCACGCCAAGTCGATACCGGAGACTGAGAGCTGTCTAAGCTGAGCAGAGCATTATGATAGCCAATATGCGCCAACTTTTGAATTCTCCACTGCCAAAGGTCTGCTTCGGCAATGCCTATACGGGGGTATTGGCCACTATGCCTGTTTCGACCCTTGTCCAAAGATACCATCCCCACGAAGCTCAACTGCTGCTGGAAGTTATGCTACTGCGAAAAGTTCAATTAAGATTAGAAGTTCGACTGAGGCTGGAAGTATGTAGGTCACCACCACCAACAAAATCGCCTCGCGCCGAAAAGATCGACAACGTGTCTTCAACTGTCCCCGCCGTCTTTAGTGGTCGACGTAATACATGGTAACTCTGTAAGGTAGGGATGTCCCGGACAGTCCAATAATTAAACTTGCTGCATAGGAGGAAATAAAGTGTGCCCTGGTCGATTCCGACCTTTCGGCCTTCCCTGCGGGGCTCTAAGTTCAGTGATTAAGCCGCCAGCGTATGTTCTGACCTGGCGGCCATCCTTTCCTAAAATTTCAATGAAATCGAGCATTTCTTGGGCTATTTTTGGTTCGCATTGTGGTGGTGTATGGTATAATATTCGCCATTTAGCTTGCGACGTGCCACCATACCAGACAATTACCCGGAAGGTATACTCAACACTACGCCATAGATGGAGAGGGATTTTTTCCTGTAATGAGCTTCTCGTATCTTAAATTCCCAAAAGAACCTGAATTTTTGAGAGCCCTCTTCGCCTTTTATCAGTGAAACCTATCCAAAACCTTCAGGTTTTGAGAAACCGGGATGCCGTAGCCCAACTTGTGTATGCAGAGAAGCGTAGCATGGTCAAGGCTCCTGAGAGACAAGTCACGGAACCACAGCCCGACTCGAGGGGTCTGGTGTAAGTTGCTGCAGGCCCCCTACTAGCTCGGGAAAGAGACAAGTTGTGGATTTGAACTATTGCATAGTCATATTTGGGTACTTGCTGTTGCGGCGGTTTGAAATTGTCTTACATACGTTCAGAACTATCTCTCGGTCGCCTCAATATGGCTGTCCTCGGTCGATGTGGCTCTCAATCCAACACACTTGACTGAAGATTCGCCTATCAAGTACGGGGCAAGAAGAGTAGCCAAACCTACACAATTGTTTAAAAGCAAGAACTCGAGTTCACTGAGCCTTTACATTTGTAATTGTACGAAAAAGGCGGCCATAAGTACTTGCGCGCTGACTGCAATGACGAGTTCATGGAGATAGCGATGATATGACAGAATATCGAGTACTGGCAAGTTTTTTAAAGGAAGAAAAACGGAGGACAGGAGAATAACCGAGCTGATGTTACGTTGGCGTAGTGGCTGCATAAAGTGTGAATGACTGCTAACTTGGAGAAACTTGGGCATACTAAATATATTTCCGCTTCTAATAAGCTAATCTGTGGCCGCTCTAGGCTCGTCACAGGCTGAAAATTGAAGCCTCTCTATCAACCCACCTGGCATAGATCTTATCGTATCGTACTAATACTTATTAAATCCCCATGTTTCAATGGCCGGCGGCCCTTAGGGCGTGTTATCCTATTTAAAGCCAACACTGGCAAAGTCACTCATATCCTGATTATCCCCGAAATTCGGCATCTCGACCCACCATACCGGCTCGCTTCCGGTCCCACTCTCAGACCTGTTACATGATAATAACGATCCTTTGCCCATTCAAGGTTAATCGAAGTGGAGTCTCCCTCATAAGATTGATCCTAATCGTCTCGAATGAATTCTACCAGCACTATTCCCCGGAGTCGGGATGTTCGTGGCTGTAGCCATGATCCCCCGCGAAGGACTGATCCATACCCCGGAGTTCGCCCAGATTTTGACCATGAGATATCGGCTAGACGGTGATAACGCAGGGGGCTATGACTCCAACTAAGATATAAGAGATTGGGAACCCAACTAAAAAGTCTAGCTAATACCGGGGGGACGGAACACAGTAAGACCCACATTAAGACCCCAGAGATTAAATAGGCCCTGCTGAAGATCTCTTAAAGGAAAGAATTTCTACCTTTCTGTAGCTTTCTCTATTAGCTTTGATCATATTGCTTCACCTCGTTTCCTACGGCAGACTCAATCATCACCTCATCTCCGCTTCCGCGACGTTCCTAGCACATGACGGCGACAACTCCTCAACAATACACAAATATCCTCCTTAAAAGAGAGCAACGGATCTTCATCCTTGCCTCTCGCCTCGATCTTCGGGCTTAACCTTGCACGATCCCGCAATAATGACCGAAAAGCCTGACACCCCGGATAATGCATCTCTGGCGCCCTCCCAGGCGGCAGGCAAGTCTGCCCCTACGCATTTCGGCGGGGAAAAACTCGAAAAGCGCTACAGTCCATTGTCTGTAATCGCTTTTGCATTCACGACTACAAACTCATGGGTGGCGTTTGGGTCTGGCCTCGCTGTGCCTCTGGCTTGTGGCGGGGGTCCAGGACTCATCTACGGCCTCATTGTAGGCGGAATAGTCATGTCCGTGATCAATCTTGGTTTTGCTGAGCTTGCTTCTGCATTTCCTTCTGCCGGTGGTCAGTATCATATCGTGTATATGGCGTTTCCTTCCTCGACCCGTCGCATCGCGGCCTTCTTTACCGGGTGGGTATCGATCATCTACATCATGGCGGCAACGGCGTCATGCAACTTTTTTGTCGCAAATTCTGTCCTGGATTTGGTCGCCCTTTGGATAAAAACATACGAGATTCAAGCGTGGCATACGTATCTGTTGCACGTCCTTCTGTGCATCATCGCGTTTGTTGCCACGTCACGATTCCCTGCTGCTATCGGACGTGTGGGCATTACCATCTTCTGGCTCTCCTTGATTGGATTTATCACGTCGATGGTCACACTCCTCTCGGTCAGCCAGGAAAAGCAGTCTGGCGACTTTGTTTTCAAGGAATATCACAACGTCAGCGGATGGTCCGATAGCTGGGCGTTCTTCGTTGGTATCACTGCTTGTCTATGGGCCTATAGTGGTGTCGATGCTGCTACCCACGTGTCGGAAGAAGTACCAAATCCAAGTCGAAACGTTCCAATCGCGATCTTCCTTACCATGGGACTTGGCATTATCACGGTGGTTGCTTGGAACATTGCATTAATGTTTGTCGTCAAGGACCTCAATGCCATCATCGAGTCCACGGTTCCTATCCTGGAGGTGTATAACCAAGCCTTAAACTCCAAGGTTGCAACAACCATCTGGAGTGTCTATTACATGATAATGTTCTACGATATTGTCCTCAACCTATTTATCTTTGCTGGTCGAACCATCTGGTCTCTATCCCGAGATGGGGGCCTCCCATACTCCAGGCACTTGTCTCACCTGGACTGGGCTAGCCCTGTCCGAGCAACAGCAGTAATGCTTGTCTTGCAGATCATTATTGGGATCCTTTACGTGGTCTCGTCAACCGCATACAGCAGCTTCATCAATCTTACGCTATTTGCTCTCAATATCACAGTCGCACTCCCACAGGCATCTCTGCTCTTCCGAGGACGCGGTTGTCTCCCCGAACGAGCCTTTTCGCTAGGCAAATTTGGGTACGCTGTCAATGCTGTGGCGACGCTGTTTGTTACCTTCTTTTCCATCACATTCTGCTTTCCGGCTTTCATGCCCATCACTGCTGTTTCTATGAACTATTTGATCGTTGTTATGGCCGTGGGGTTGGTCATTACGGCTGGTCTGTGGTGGGGAGGATTTCGAAAGACCTTCGTGGGTCCTCAGGTCAATACTGAGGGAGGAGAACATGCTGTGGCTTGAATACCACTGGCTTGTACCTGCATCGTGTGTGCCTATTGATCAGACGCTGCCTCCTCTTCTACTTTGCGTTGATCCTCAGGCCCATCACTTGAGTGTCAACATACTACCAGCTTCATGTAGTAATTTAAAGGCTTTTATCAAGTCAACGAAGTCTTCTTATAAAAACGGCTCCTCAATTTCTCTTTTGTACAACCCAAGACCCGGTATCTATTCTCGAATAAACCACAGACTCCATGCCGGTGCTCAGACTGCTCTCTATAACTTCATAACGTACTTTCCTTCAAGCTGTGCTCTTGTTAGAATTCTGGAGATACGTAGTGGGGGGTTCAGCAACGTAGACTCACCTGTCCATTGGACATTTTCTCCATCAAGTCTTCGATGTCCTCAAGTTTAGCCCATTTCAACTTGGGCACAACGGCCCTCCTCTTGACAAACTCCAAAGCCTCAAGGATATCCGCTCTTGTTCCCACAGACGATCCCTTAACCGTCCAGCCATTGTCGATCATCCATAAAGGGTGGAAGAGAGTCTTGGCATCCTCCGGCAAAATGGATACGCACATCAGTATCCCGAAAGGGCCCAGCATGTCAAATGCTTTCTGATACGCGGCAGCAGCAGTTGCCGTGACAATCACCGCCTTAGCTCCCAGTCCATTGGTCAATTTCTTGACCTGCTCCCCAGCATCTGAAGCAGAAGTAACATCAACGTAGTGCTCTGCTCCCTGAGACTTGCAGTATGCCTCTTTTGAAGAACCTGCGTCGACTGCTATAACACGATAGCCCATGGCATGTGCGAAGGAAACAGCCAGAGCTCCAACGCCACCACCCGCCCCTGAGACAACCATCCACTGTCCTGGCGTTATCTGGCATCCCTTAATAGCCTTGTAGGCAGTAACTCCGCCGCAGAGGATTGGCGCAATCTCTTCATCCGGGACGTCATCAAAGTTAGGAGAAATCCTCGCTAGGTATCTCAGCGGCACCAGCGTATACTCGGCAAAGGTGCCATCATAAGCCTTGCCTGAGTGCAGCGCTTCAGCGCATCGAGTTTCTCCCTCGTTAGACAGGTCGACACAGAAATGACAGGTGCCACAGATGTCTCGTGTCCAAGCTACACCAACGCGCTGGCCAACCTCAACCGTTGGGTCAAGGGATGAGACGTTGGACCCGAGACTGGCGATTTTCCCGACACCTTCGTGGCCTAGAATGTTACCGACTGGGCCCATGTGGCCAAGCGCCATGCCCAAGTCTGAGCCGCAAAGAGAGGTGAGAGATAGACGGACGAGCACTTCATTTGGGCCGGGGATGGGACGAGGGAGATTTCGAATCGAAAATGTAGGTTTGACATTGGGTTCTTGGGGGGACTGCCGATGTTAGCAGATGCCATATTTCATTCGCTCGATATTGCAGGACAGAGCAGTTACGAGAGAGCGATTGGGTATGTAAACGTACTGTGAGAAGAGCCACCTTATGAGTCTCGGACGTCATGTTGGCAGACATGAGATACCTATTCGCTATGAGATGGGAGCAAGTTGAGGTTATTCTCGTTATAAGTTAGACATACAACTTATGTCTAAATGCTTCAATGATCACCGGAAAACCCTGTGTAGAAGAGAATGCTCGCTGGAATCTTACAGCGTATGACAAGCGGTGATATCGCATGGAGCACTGATGTCGAAATGACTTATATCACCATCCGTCATTTCTGTGTTGCGCTACTACTTGACTTGAGCATTAATAGCCTAATGTGGTAAGTCTGCTCGGGGTCGGCGGTGGAGTCCGGCCCGGTCTTTACGATCAGGGTTGGCAAAAATACTACTAGTATTTAGTACTACTAATACTAATACTAATACTCTTAGTATTAGTTAGTATTAG
>JAMAKE010000313.1:0-14774 GCA_023628695.1 Nectriaceae sp. PG4201
ATTAATATATAAAGGCTTAATTAAATAGTCTTTATTATTTATTAATCCTTAATAGGCATAAGAGCTATTATTTAATTAAATTTAAGGATTATTATAAGAAATATAAAATTATTATACTTTGCATGCTATTATATTTATCTTACTTACTTTAGCCTCTTAATATTAATTGCTTTAAGTTACTTAAGTAAATATATAGGCATTAAATAAAGCATTTAATTAAAAGCTTTATAACTTATATCTTAAAGATTAAGTTCTTCTTAGTATTTTATGCTACCTTTTAAGTCTCCTTTATAAAGAAAAATATTAAGGGGGGTTTTAAAGGAGCTAAGCTTATTCCTCTTAACTTAAAAGTAATTATTTAAAAGCTTAATATATAATTATAAACTCTAATGCTTACTAAGGAGGAGCCTAGCCTACTTAACCCTTAGGTCTCTTCAATGCTAAAGATAGCAACTAAGGCTAGCTCTTAGTTAGAATACCTAAGAAGGCAAATTAGTAGATATTAAAGCAGCTCCCTAGCCTCTATTTTAAAGGCCCTAAGCTCTCTTGCTAAGGTAATAGAAGCTATAATGCATTAAGTGGCCCTATTAAAGTCTAAGAACTAGATCCTTTGGCAGGCAAATGCGACCCTTAGCAGGAGGCATAAGGCAAAGCAGACCTAGCTATAGAATAAAGGGAAGATGACTATATAGGAAGGAAGAGATGCAATTAATCAAATGGTCCCTGCTATTGAGGGAGGAGCTAAATTAATTGAAAATAAGGGGCAAGGAAGGGTAGCTCAATCGAGGGAAAGGCGCTATAGGCTTTGCTGCTAACTTAATTATAACTTAAGGACCTATGAGATAGTAATTAAGACCTTTAAAGAAGAGGATAGCAATTAGTTTCAATTAATTAAATAATTAATTATATTTTTATTAAGATTCTTAATTGAGAGGTTAAGAAAAGTGCATTACTTACTTATTTGCATTACTTACTTATTTGCGCTACTTGCTTATTATATATATTAAAGTATATATTATTAATATATTTATATTTAAATATTAATTTTTTATAATATTTATATTATTATTATTAATACTTTATAGACCTATATAAATAAATAATACTTTTAATCTATAGAGATAAAGAAAAAATTATATTAATAAGCTAAAGAAAAACTCTTATCCTTTTATATTAAGCTTAATAAAGGCCTTATATATTATAGCTATAAGGTCATAAGAAGTAATTTTAATATTAAAACTAAAGTTATCCTTAGGAGCCTTCTTAGTTTAAGTAAGTAGCTTAAAAGTATATAAAGTAAGGTAAAGGGGTTGCATTAGCTTTAATATATTCTTAGTGCCTTCTTAATGCAAGGGAGTAAGAGGCGCCTCTTAATCTCTTAAAAGGAGAGGGATAAAGCTCTTAAGAAGGCATAGTAAGTTAAGGTTAAAGACTAGTTAAAACCTTATAAGAGATTTAATGCAGTCCTCTAAGCTTCTTATAGTTAAAGGGTAAGGTTAAATTATAAGATTGCTTATAAGTATAGGAATTAATAGGTTAAAGTATATATTAACTTAAGGGTAAAGAGTTAATAGCTAAGGTCTTATTAAGTCTATAATAAGTTTATTAAGGTTATATATTAAGTTATATATAAGGGGCATTAAATAATAATATAATTAGCAATTTTAATAGCAATCTTATAATAATAATATAATATTTATATATTAAGGATATCTCTTTTAAAGAGAAACCTTTAAAGTCTTAGCTAGCTTATATAGAGCTAGGTTAATATTAAGCTCTTAAACTTTATAAGTTTATTATAAAGCTATATTACTCTCTTACTAAAGAAGATAAGTTAAGCCTTAGTAAGTTCTTTATAGTTTAAAGATTATTAAACTATAAAGTTATAATTTAATTAGGCTTATTATGCTTATTATTTATTTTTAGTTTAAAGAGTAATGCTCTTAGTATCTTAATAGCTAGCTAGGAGCTAGCTTATAGCTTAGGATTTAAATTCTTTTATAAGGCAATGCTAAGGGCCTTAGTATTTCTTTTATTAGATTTATTATATAGCTATATCAATAGCATTATAAATAAGAGAAGCAATGCCTTAAGTTTATAGTCTTTAATAAAATTTAGCAATATATTTATTTAAGTAAAGGTCTAAAGAGGGGATACCTAAGTTGCTTTTTAATAAATATACTAAGGTTACTTTATATGCCTTGCTAACTATATATAAGGCATATGCATATTTTAATATAAGCTCTTTAGCTAGGCCTCTAAGGTTCTTTCTTAATAAGGTTAAGTTATAATAAGTACTTACTTTATAAGAGATTATAAAGTAAATAACTTAAGTATATATTTATCTTATAGCTATAGGCTAGATACCTTATGCACTTACTATAATTATAATAAATACTTAATATTAGCACTTAAGCTTCTCTTTAAGTTTAGCTATATAAAGGCTCTAAAGTAATTTATAATAAAGCTAAAAGCCTAAGAATTAGCATAAGGCAATTAATATAATTATATTAAGTTTAAGTTTAATATAAGTTATTTTAATAATATATTTTTAAGAGAAATATATTAACTTAGCTTTATTTTGCTTAAATATTATTTTATTTTATTATACTTAGGCTAAGTAATAATCTTAAGTAAATTTAAATTAAGCTTATATTTTCTTTATATTATATTTAAAGGCTAATAAGTTTATATTATTTATAAAGCTTATAGTTATAATCCCTTTAGTACTTAATAGCTTATTATATAAGCTTTTAATAAAGAGAATAAATAGGATTAAAAATTAAAAAGAGAAAGGACTCTTATAAGACCTTAGCCTTATTTAAGAAGGGCTTAGAAGTTTTATTATTAAATTAAAGCTATGCTATATATATATTAAGATAGCTAGTTAATTATATAAGGAGCTATCTAAGGAATCTTATGCTTTATAAAGTAGCTATTAAGTAATAATAATTTATAGAGTTAAAGGTACCTATAAAGTTTAATTATAAAAGCAATACTACTTTATATTAATCTTATATTACTTATATTGCTTTTATTATAATAGCTAAGGCTAGTTTAATAGAATAAAAGGCTTAGTTTCCTATTTAGCCTTTAAAAAGGAGTTAGCACTCCTTTATATTAATTGCAATATACTTCTTAATAATAATCTTAATAATATTTCTAATAATACTAAGTAATAATATAAGTCTCTAGCCTTTAGCAATTTATTATTAAGCTAAGGTTTTTTAGCCTTAAGAATAATTATAATAAAGGCTTATTAAAACTATTTTAGGAAATACTTAAGTAAGAGGCTTGCATTAATAAGGATAATAAGAACTTTAATAAAGAGTATGCTATATATCTTTAGGAAGCCTACTAAGAGGCTATTTGCTCCCAGGGCCTTTTAAGATTAAATTCTCTAGAGTGCTATTTAGAGTTTATTAGGGGAGATATAGGGGCATATTAAGCCCTCTATAGAGGCAGGGTATTTATATTCCTTAGGGAGTAGCAGGAGGTTAATATTATCTGCCTATGGCTTTGGGAAGAAATATTTAGCTAGGACTATAGCTTTATCTCTATGCATTGTAGCTAGTTATAGAGGGAGCCTAGGTTATATAAGGGGCAGGAGCTATGGAGGGGCCAGTGCTATTCCGCTATAGAGTCTAGCCTATCGCTTAATTTGCTAGAGTCTATTAATAGTAGGGCCGGCATTGTTAAGCATTGAGCGCCAAGATGCATGTCGCGCATCGGCCATGCATTGTTCTTAGTTTGCGCCTGCTTTGCAAAGTTCGGTCTAGTCTGCCCTATGTCTAGTGCATTGATAATGTCTTTAGGCCTGCTTAAGGCGCCTAGTAGCTATTGCAGTGTTGCAGATCTACTATGGGTTTTTAGCGGGTCTAGATCGTTTCTAAATAGGTATTGCAAAGTTAGCTATAATAGTAAGCTACTTATAATATCTATATATAAATAGCTAATGCAATTGCAATGTGGCCCAGAGCAAATGCAACCGCGATGATGACGCACATTAGTCGAATCATTCCGAAGCTGAGCTGTCGCTAACATGATGGTGTCTCGAACGTATACTGACTTATTCCTCCGACCATTTGCGGTCATGACCAAATTAGACTGCAGAGAGCCTACCCCATAGGCTTTCTCGTTCGAGCGGCGACAATACAAAGCGCAGGTATCATGGCTGTCCGAGACCAGTAGAGTTTCTGTCTCGCACGGTACATATACGTATGGGCCATCTAGAGTGTGGTCTGATAGATAGAAAGTCGGGGAGGGCGTTACAGCCTGACTAGTGGTTACTCTATGGGAACTGAACCGGAGTGATCCGACAACGACTCGGCGGATTGCATGAAAAAATGTGGATAATAATGCCTCATATGTATATGAAGTGAAACTTTGCGGACGAACGGTTGCTTGGCGGCGGCGTAGACTCGCCTAATAGTGCTCTACACGGTGGCCGAATACATGAGGTCGTAGATCCATACCATGAAGTATGAATGGGCGTCAAGGTACTCAAGCTTATCCAGCTTTGGGGTAGCAGTGCTGATGAAGTTGCTAATATCCTCCTTAAAACCCAAATGGGGCGGATTCGGTCAGCCAGACGGGTCAATTACCGCAGATCTTGTGGGATCGTGGGAACTTTGGAGGTGATCGAACACGGTATCGGCGTACCATACCTCGGAGTACCAGTGGACGTTGTAGAATCCGACCTGGCAGCAGGCGTCCTGAGCGTCACAAGTACCCAAGGAGGCTTGGAGCCACTGGGGTCCTCACCGTCGCCGCCATTGTTGGTGATAGAAGGTGCACCTACGAGGACTTGGCCGGTGATCTTTGTTCATGTACAAGGCGTCTTGTAAGCAGCCCCAATGGGGTCCATGTTGGTCTGGTCGGCATTGTCCGGTTTGTTAATGCTGAGCAGGGCATTGAATCATCTGGAGATGGCATCCATCATATTGATCTCCCAACCATCCGTGAAACCGGGGCGATCACTCCCAGAGCATGGGAACATAGCTGAACTTAGACTAGTCCCCAGCAGACAAGCCCCAGTCCTAGTCCCAGCCGCAGGATTGGCAGCTGGCATCAAAGGTATTGACAAGGGCCGCATCGCTGTAAGCCAGTCCGCGCTTTCCAGTGAAGCCTACGATCAATCCAGCCCAGAGCCGACAGCAGTTATCACAAGTGGAAGACGGGTTGGAGTATTAGGACAAGTGTTCAGTTTATTGGGTGCTTCCGAAATGGTTGGCCAGGATTCGGCAACGGGAACCATGATGATGAAGGTCGAGGTGGTAGTGTTGGGGGAAGAGACGAGGCTTCTCGGACGGTCGGACCCCGACGACGAGCTTTGTTGTCTTGGTGTTGCCGCCCCTGCCAGCAGTTACATACACAGTGACCAATTCGGTAACCCAATCGATACCGCCCTCTCTCTTTTGGATATCCAGGTGGCGTCTGAATAACAGGCCTTGCTCAGCCAGAGCAGAGTGGCAGCGAGAAGAAACCTCTGGCGAGCATGGTGGCGGGGACGATTAGAAATCGGCTGCTCTAACTGATCTGTGGCCTGCAGACAGTCACCGGAGAAGGATGGACAGCATGGCAGGCCTTTCTAAAGCAATCCACAATCCTTGTCCGAGGCGCTATTAGACAGGTTTTGACTCTGAAGCTGTGGACAGTACTACGAGAAGCGGCTGTTCCTTACTACAAGATTGGCTTAAACCTTCAGTACATACATGTGTACATGCTGCGCACTAACAATCGGACCGAGGGGCGTAACTCTGTTTCTTTGTACATGAGGCCGGTTATGTACTGTACCCATTCGTTCTCTGCTTTGCTAATTACAATACGAGATCTACAAACAATTTCGTCCATCATACCCACTTGAACCTACCTTATGAGCTCTGACAAAAGTAATATATGGCTCCGGCGGGATCAATCAAAACCCAAGATAGGACATGGTTAGACTCTGAGCAATATACACATTTGGCCAGCTATTGTCCACAAGGCCAGTTCCCTTTTCCTCCCCTGGTTGAACTCTTTTCTCAGATTCCCATATGAAGTGGTTTTCAGTCAAGGAGTGGACTCTAAGCCGTTCTGTATTGCGCTGAGGAAGTCAACTTGTGGAAGCTAGCTAGAACCATAAATACATCGCTTTCCGATACATTACGGTGGATTCAAGGAACCCAGAGTGACATGGGATACTCCACACCCGAAGATATCCCCTAGCTGGGGAGAACTCACCCCTCCCATTGACAACAATGGGACGCCCTATGCCGACAGACTACCAGAGTTGCCAACTCGTAAGGACGGCACCGCAGCCACTTGGTCGGTGTGGAACCCGGTTCGAGGTAACCTTCTCGACGAGGATATTATACATGCATAGTTGAACTTCTCAAGGGAACCTCTCTTAGCATGAAAATTGTTGGCGCCCTCCCCCTCCAATCGGGTCTCAATCACATATACGACGAAGGACGTGATCGGCCTACAATCATTCCATATAGAGATGGTGACGACTAGGCCTTTGCCGTCGCATATTCTGACTGCATCCATTGGTACGACGGTAGACCAAGTCGTTCCACACCCGAATTTTCGCCCCGGGAGGGGGGGGGGGGGGGGGGGGGGTAGTCGTCTCGTATCAAGCTGGAGGGGGCCAACGCAGTCGCGGCCTCAGGATTCTGGTATATTCATGCTCATTGGCATCCGGCTCATCCACCGAAGGATCCCTCACCTAAGTCAGCGAGAAGCGGATGAATTGGCGCGGACATTTCGTACCCGAACGTTGATCGAGCTGCTCTTGTCAAAACTGATTCCAGAGAAGTGTATCTAGATCTTACAGTATTCATTCACAAACACAGCATGGAATCCGCCAGTTACTTCACAGCGCAGCTTCGGTTTCAGATCATCGTAGCATGGATTTACAGCGACTGAATTGTTTTTCCATGCTATTGCCACATCATCCACGTTATAGTACCGTGTAATGGTTCGTCGGAAAACCAATATGTTTTCATTTGGTATAAAAATTGGAGCCTCCGCTATTGATTGTGCGACTTCGGTTGCGACGGCGATATGTGTAAGCAACCTTCGGCGCCTGGTTTTAGCCATGAATATGTCAGCTATCGTATATAAGAAGTAGTATTAAGTTGTGTATCTATCTACTAGCAGAGCCTGATCTTGCAGTTCGGGGATTACTGAACAAGTTTGGAGAGCTATATGCCACATCGGGGTAATTTTCCGCTGTGAAGTTGCACATCAAAAGATCACAATAGCGGTCCAGACTACGGTAAGAACCGGTGTGTACGATCGATCTTCTGGTGTTATCTGCGATTTTGCATGTCACCATTATTTACCCCTAGCTCTGTGATCATAATAGATCTATTTAAATTGATGGCAATCTTTCTAGTAAGGTATGTGGAGAATAAATACGACTGGGGCGAAGAGAGGCAGAGATGAGGTTGCCGGCGATGCACCCTCGGATCTTCGTGGCATCATATAGGCCTTGAAGATATTTCCGTTCAGAACTACATGCTGGAATTCAAGTCGAAAAATGGCAAAACGAAAGCGGTTTCCTGCCTGCGGTATTCACGTCGCCGCCCTAAGTGTCATCAACGGCGGAGCTCATGGCTGTAGATCTTTAACCAAATATGGAAAACAACTTGGAATAGCCAACGAGGTCAAGGAAGCGGATGCGGTTAGAACATAAAAGTATCTTTTATTGGCACTTGGGTGGAGGAGAAAGCACACCACAACCTAAAACAACAGCTAAGGTGGTCTAAGGTTGGAAGCACCTCAACATAGTTGCATCGCAACCTTCAATTTGAAAACATTAGGAAAGGTAAGTCAAGAGCAATTTGCTTGATCAAATGGTCTTGATAAATATCATGAACAAAAGAGGGACTTCTGGCCAGAATTAAATCCTCAAAGGAAAATCCAAGGAATGACTTAAAGTTAGTTCAAAATGAATGGATGAAGCGTGTTTGATTCGTTCTAAGAGGAACAAAAATTCTCCTTAAGTAGCTAAATGTGGTCTCAAATGAGTGTGTCAGCAGGCTAGATCCTTGTCACCAACACAGTACCATGGAGAATTTTATGGATTGGAACAAGGGCTATTACCCAGAGAAGCCACCGAACATGGCAAGATAGAGCAGACTCATTGCTATCACTACCAGGTCTCGGGGATCGACACCGAACTCATGATCTCCACGATGTTGTCCACCTCATCTTCTGGGGTTCTACCCAATCCGCATTCAGTTGCTACCCCGAAATTCTTGACAAATGGCTAGCGGCATGAATTCGGGCCTGGGTTCCATAGAGATCGTCATAGTGTACCAGACCCAGATATAGCTTCGTATCTTGCCGTTCAAGCTTAGGAGCCAAATCCAACAGAGGTTCGAAATAGCTTTCGAGGTTTTTCATCGCACTCTTTGGTGTGGGACAGTCAATCCATTGAATCGACACTTTGCCATAATTTGAGTGTATAGATCGACGACACTCTGCAGCGAAGGTGGTTCCACGAAATGCTTATGCCCCATGTCGCCTGGAAGTCTTGTCAGCAACTCATAATACACATCTAATGAGAGCTAACCATAGCAAAAATGGATGCCGAGATCAGCATCCTCCTTGACCTGCTTCATCATGTGAACAATATAATCGATGACGCAGCTCCTTTCTTTGAACCACGGTTTTAGAAATACTCCCTCCCAGTAAGACATGTTCATCCCCAGGTTAAACTAAATTGCCAAGTCTTCATGAGAATATTGTCTTGGATCTTATGCAATGATCGGAATAAGGCTCTCTTGTAGTACGGTTTGACCCTTGGTTGAAATGCCGATTTGATGAAGACTCCTATGACGTTTGCTATGGTTGGTAAGAAAACCTGAAATTTCACTCCTTTGGGAATGGTTCCTTCAACTCGAAACCTTCTAAAGACCTTGTAACTCTTGATGGCTGCATCGCCGTAGCTTCTCAACTCTTTGTTCAGCTAACCCATGTCGTCATCCCATCGTCTTCCCATAACTCTCCCGGATCTGGCACACTGTTGTCTGTAAAGGGGGAAACAGTTTGCTCTGGAACAAACACAAAATAGTTTCGGTCACCAGCCTCGCCGTCCGGAATACGTTTGAGACGTCCCGGAAGGGCCTGGACGGCTTGGAGGAAGAGAGACTCTGCATCTTTCATGGGAACATTCCCTACTAGATGGCAACCAATGATTTCTGCCATTATAGCCTATCCGCAACTTTAACTTGAGCCCGGAATGATGTTACTGTAGCCTCACATACCAATCTCTTGACATATCGACTGCGACCAGTGAATCAGACCTGCAGTCCTGAAGGAAGGTTGTGATAATTTCAGAAAGCAGAGTCAGAGTGATGATAAGTACTGTAAAGAGCAGCACTCTTCAGGTTATATATATTGCGTTCTATTGCTAATATACTCCGTGGTTAGAGAACTCGCAACTATAACAATTGCCAGAACTTTCTCGTCTCTTTCAGTCCTGCTGCAAACTGTCCACAACTTGCATAGATCCCGATTTGTGAACACAACAAATATATCCACAATTTGCCGAAAGGGTGTAGTTTGTTGTCAATATTCTACGGATCACACCATCCATGACACACTGTGCATTGCACCTGGCTGTTACATTTTTGATGCGGAGGCATTCTGTACGCATTATGAACGGAGCATATACAGGCTCCAACATATCGTGGATGAAGGTAAGAAACGGATCAGAGTGAGGTTTGTTGGAGGGAATAAGCTGGGCCAACGAACGGTATTGATCATGTAATCTGTGGATACTTCAGCTTAAATGATTCGCGGATGGTTTTGCTTTAGTTCTGTACTACGTCGTTTATGGGATGTCCACAAATGCACGCACTCCTTTCTGGCCACTTGTCGCTAAACCGACTCTCGAAGCAGTACGATACCCCCCAAGGGAAACCCGTGCTTTTGCTCTAGGGCAGTCTTTGTGTCAACAGAATTCACTCGTTATGGAAGGAAAGGATACGGAATTCGGCCTCATCCCGGCTAGTCACAAACCAACGCATTAGGCCAAAAGACAAAACCGAGAAAATCGACTAGCCAGCGCGCAGCTACGGATGTTTCAAATTTTGGCCACGACGGGCTCGAAAGTCTCCAAGTGGATGAATCTTCAACCAGAGAACACAAATCCGTCAAACAACATTGAGCAAGTTCCTTTTACATCGCTGCTCGCTACGTCGTGAAGTCAGCAGGATCTATTCGCGCTGAGCCTATCAGCTCTGCGTAAAATTCTATCGCGGTTTCGATGGACAGCATTGACAAATATTGATTCTAGACGAGGTCAAGAGATAAATACCATAACATCGTGACCGAGCTTTGATTTCATCGAGGTTACTGAGGACGTTCTTTGACTTCGGCCTCTAGCAGTAGCCGCGCAGAACGTGGCAGCGCCGTCAGAAGTAGGTCCAGTCTGTTCTTTCACTGAATAGTGGAGTGCTCTACATTATCCATGCGATTATTTAGCGTCATTGCATCTTGTCCGCGGTAGAGACGACCCTCGGTCCTTCTTCTCTAAAGTTGCATTCTCCTGAACTAGCACCCAGTCAGATTCACCCCGCAGGGCTAGGGGCAGGGCTTCCTTGGGTACGCCTTCATTTGAATTTAATCCATCTTTGTGCATAAGTATAGAGTGCCGCTAAAGAAAACCGCGCCAGGATATTTGTCCGCCGTGATTATATCGCGCAGATGTAAGACAAGCGCATCCGGCGGTATGCGCAGACCCTTAGGCCGACCAGTAACTCGTAAACAGCCATCAACTTCGACACACTCAGCTCCAAGATAGCAGCCACAGTAGGATGTTTGAGATCCTAGAGATTTCAGACTCCAGAGCCAGTACGAAGCATTTACTTTTGCAGCCGCCAACTTGGACGCATCCAGGAGTGTCATGTGAGAATCACCACTACATAGTTTGTCCTTCCAATCTACATCGTTGAATGCATTATTTCTTAGGTCTGGATCTGTTGCAACAGGGAGGCTGAAGGCGTAGAATGGTTTCAGATGAGAGGCGGCTTTCAAAATAAGTTGTTGTCGCACTGTCTCATGACCGATTGGCAGAAGGTTATTTTTGTAGGTAGTGGAAGTCGCAATGATACCCATTTACCAGTGAGCATCCGTTCGATACCAAATCATCTCGCCCACACGGAACAATCTCGTCGCATATTACGACGTCTCTGGCACCATGGCATTTTGCTCCTCTCCTACCAACGACTTACCGCGTGTATGGGTGCGGTAGCCGGCCCGTCTACGCCTTCGCTTGTCAATCTGAATCGGATTTTGAACTTGCTTCCCCACATTTTGTTCGTTCCGCATCTGTAATCGAAGACTGCGCCGGGGATTTCGCAGTTTGGGATAACCTCGATCGTCACACCAAAGCATATATGCCACGGTTTCATTGGATACGCATGCAGAACAACATTACAGCATATCTAGCCAAGGATAAGCTGAAAATAATTACAATGAATATTTCAATGGATCTAGGTTCAATTGACTGTATGTTCTATATATGTAAGGGGTCTCTATTGCGAGCCATTTTCCGTCTCCTGTGTTTCCCCTCTCAAGCCTGGACTTTCTGTTGTTCTGTCTGACAGATTACTTCGCCCCGTGACTTGCGAATAGCTTAGTCCCTGCGTTGCCTCATCTCCCCAGGACTCTCGACGGCTGCGTCGGGGTTCAACTGAGATGACAGACCATGATGTACCAGCTTCCTCCATCACCAGCCGGAAAACGACTTGCTAGCCAACCTCGCTAATGTTGAGTACCAGAGGCGGGGAGATGCCACCACTGGATTACTGTGTTGTAAAGAATAACGAGCTGATCATCTTGGTTAGCGTCGTGAAGAAGAGTATCAATTAGATCGCTTACTTGGAAGGTAGAGAAAGGACTTGTTTTTCTTTGAAATGGTTGGATGGAAGTTACAGTTGGGGGCCTAGAGGAATATTTTAAGTAAAGGACCCCTTGAATCTTTTAAAAAAGATATAACATAGCGGAGATTTCATATATATAGTTAATTAATATCTAAGGTAGAGCATTGCCTTTATTGGATAGGCGCAAGTGTTAGTGGGTACTAGAGAAGACCGGATCCAGGAACTGGTGGAGAAATATCAACTCAAAAAGAAGAGCTAATGGAGACGGTTAAGGCTAAAATGTTGCCCAATAAAGAAGCAAGTTTCTAAGACACCTAGACAAACCAAGGTTTTCGTGAAACGATACTGCTTTTACAGGGGCTGTTAACCGCAAGATTCAGCCGTAATAATGCTCAAATGTGATGGGTTGGAGATGACTGGCGGTGAACCAACCACATGGGACCACAACAATTAAAATAACGCACCAACCTTGCTTCTTCTCCTCTTTGCGCATCCTTTTTCTTCTGCCTTTTGTGCTCATCTCCCACCAGCCAGTCGAACCTTCAAACGCCTGAAACATTTTATTTCGCAACCTCTCGTTGCTTATTGACGCTATGTCAACCAAGTCTAGCCCCAAAACTAGCCCGTCACCAGAAGTCGTCGCCGCGCCACCCGACGAGGTCAGTTCTTACCCACCCCCTCAACCCCCTCATCCTGGGGACCGAAGTCTACCATTCGAGTGCTAATCCGTTCGTCTTCGCAGAACGAAAATGAGGAGGACGTCGACTCCGCTGTCGGGGACGACTGGTATGTAAAACAAAGAACAGCTAATAATCGATGAGCTTTCTGATGTTTTTAATAGGTCAAGTTCGCTGGCTTCTTTGACTTCGAGCATCCTTGATTATCGAACGATTAAGGGCCGCACATATCATAGTGACCGGCATGAAGCCCAGTATTTCATCCCAAACGACGATCAGCAGCAGGAGTCTGTCGACTTCTCGTAAGCAAACCGAACAGCCCCGGCCCCTCCTCCCTGGAGGTACTGACCAACACAAGCCATCATTATTTTATGATACTTTTAGATGGGAAATTATTCGAGGCTCCTATTGCCAAGGATGTCAAGGTTCAATTCCCATGTTCTGTTGCGGCACATCAGCTTACTAACTTGTGTTTACAGCATATACTTGACGTGGGTACTGGTACCGGTAAGTATACTTACCTTTTTCAGGAACAACAGCACACTGACAAGTCGGTTTTGTAGGTATATGGGCAATGTGAGGCCTGCACATCGCCGAGTCAATCGTTAAATACAGTGAAGTACTGATCATATTTTAGTGACTTTGCCGACGAACACCCTAATGCGGAAGTCATCGCCACGGATCTGTCACCTATCCAACCTTCATGGGTTCCGCCAAACCTGACGTTTGAGATCGACGACGCAACGCAGCCGTGGACTTGGCCAGAGAACAAATTCGATTTCATTCATATTCGTTGTCTTTTTGGTGGGATTACTGACTGGACAGCCCTCTTCAAAGAAGCATACCGATGTTGCGTTCCCGGCGGATGGTTCCAATCTGCTGAGCTTGACCCCGAGTTCCTCTCTGATGACGGCACTGTAGAAGCCGAGAGCGCTCTGGGAATTTGGGCCAAGTTATATGTCGAGGCGGAGAAGAAGCTTGGTCGATCGTTCCATGTCGTCAGAGATCGTTTGCAAAACAGCGCCGTGAAGGAGGCAGGATTTATCAACCTTCAGGAGAACGTTTACAAAGTAAGATCAGTTGTCTTGATATCCGTCATATATTGCATATTTAACTCGACATTGCACAGGTTCCCATAGGACCTTGGCCTAGAGACCAGAAGCTTGCGGAGATTGGGCAGATTACGAAAACTGCCATGTTGAATGATATTGAGGGTACGTGTTTTTTTTCTTATTATTAGAACACTGGCGTCAATGGAGCTAATCAATAATGGTTATCAAGGATATACCCTTTTTTTGTGGACTCTGCTGGAATGGGATATGAATGAATACCAAGTTTTCTTAATGGAGCTGCGAAAGGCTTTACGGAAGCAATCTGTTCACGGCTACATGGCTGTCCGTTATATCTGGGGGCAGAAACCGAAGGCAGCGTAATGGGAATAGCAGACTTATACCCTAGCATCTTTTTTTTATATTTACTCCCCCTTGATACATTCTTATCCACTGTACTATGAAACGATCTTCTGGGCAATGCAGCCACCTTCCTAGGGTTTTAAGCTTTATATTACTACTAGTAGAAAATATAAGAAAATAAGTAACGTATATGATAAGCGAGTGGGCCAGAAGATATTTCTTAGTAATTATTTACAAACTAAATGTCAGGGTCCACGTGACCTGTGCAGAGGCGCGAAGGAAATGACACGTGATACTTCCAGGAAGGGATATAAACTCCAGATTGTACCAAGAGAGTTTAGATCGGTAGAGATAAATCTTATCCTCGTTGCAAACTGGCTGCTCTATACTTGCGAACCAGCTGCTACCTAATTGTGTCACTACTCATCGATCCCTTCACTCTCTTCTTAGTACCACAGCTCTAACACTATAAAAGCTTCTAAAGATTAATTAAAGCTTAATTTAGCCTTAATTTTAATATAAGCTTAATTAAATAAGATAATATCTTAGTATATTTTCTTTAGATTTTTATAATATATAATATATATAACAATTAAGCGGCCTATTTAACTAAGCGGCCTATAATTTTTAACCTTCTCACTAGAAATCTCAATAAAAACACAACCAACTAATTAATTAATTTAAACTAATTACTATCCTCTTCTTCAAAGGTCTCAATCACTATCTCATAGGTTCTTGAGTTATGACCAGGCTGGCGGCAAAGCCCATAGCGCCTTTCCCTCAATTGTGCCCCCCTTCCTTGGCCT
>JAMAKE010000314.1:0-14706 GCA_023628695.1 Nectriaceae sp. PG4201
CATATTGAGGCCCGTTCCGCGCCCCTAATTTCAGGGGATAAACCTGTCTTTGGCGGTGGTGTGTTTCCTCCCTCTAACAAACTAAGGAGGCTAACTAGGCTATTATTAGAAATTCTCATCCTTATCAATTCCATTTGCCTAACAATCAATAGATTAAATGGTCCTAACAAGGTTTACCCTCTTTGCTCCTTTGCCTGCTTTATTAAAGCATAGTATTAATATATTGAGTTCTCATGATAATATAGAAGTGTCATTCTATATCAACTTATTAACCTTTAAAGGGCTTTCTTATTAACATAAAATATTTCTCCCTAGCATAATCACCATTTTATTGGAGGGAGGAAACATACCACCGCCAAAGACAGGTTTATCCCTTGAAATCAAGGGCATGGAACAGGCCTCAATATATCCTACTAAGACTCTTAAAATGCCTAACTTAGGCTCTTAAATCTTAAAAATTATTATATAATTCAATTATAATTGCATTTAATTAAATGGTTTATAAAATTATAAAGATAAAAGGGAAAGAGTTTATTAAGGAATAATTCAATTTAATAATATATTTTAAGAAGGAAGTATAAAGTCAAGGGAAAGTCTGCTTATCTTATTCTGCTAAGGATAAATATATCCTTAAATACTTAAAGACTATGAAAATGGACCAATTATAATGTGCAAGCTCCAATGCTAATATATTATTATTAATATAATAATTAAATAGAGGCTAGTTTAATTTAATAGACCTTAAGATATTAAAGGTTAAAGATAAGAAAAAGCAAAACTAATGATAATTAAGTCAAGGGATCTAAGCAAGGGAACTAATGAGAAACTAGAGGGCCCACTTTCAAATGAAAGATAGATCAATAGTGCTAATTCCTAAGTCCTCTTTCATTTAAAAGAGGATCTGCGCAGCATAGGCCAATGAGAAGACGTCAATTTCCTCTTTCATTGAAAGTGAGAGCATGAATAGGGATATAGACGCGAGTAGTTCTATACTTATCCTTAGAATAACTAGAAAGGGAGTATGCCTTCATTTGCTATACTTGCCAATATATTATATATCACGATCTTTCAAGTATAGACTAGGTATTCCACATAAAGTGTTGCAAGGGGTTCATGTTGGCAGAGAGGTCAGGCAAACACAATGAGCAATAGGTTATTATGTTAAGTAATGTGCCATGACATAGCAGCAAGTAACAGTAAGAAATACTAGCTAATAGGCATATTCCTACTTATTGTCAAGGTCTATATAACCCTTCCAGAGGCACGAGATAAATAGCACAAGACGCTTCCAAGGAAGTGAGATATAAACCCCAGAGCATACCAAAGGAACTTAGATCCTTAGAGATAAATATCGTCTTCATTGCAAATTAGCTACTCATTACCTGCGAGCCACCTGCTACCTAATTATGCAACCTAACTATCGATTCCTTCGCTCTCTTCTTAGTGCTATCATCCCTAATACTGATGAAGTAAAATGTATTGAACATATTAGCTTTAAGAAGCTATTATCTGTCTTAAATTTGATCTACCAACCATCTAACACCGTCTACCATTTCGTTTCTAGCTACTTGTGTTTTTGAAATCCCAGGAAAAATCCAAAATGCATGGGGGAGCCCAGGGTAGATTTTTACTTTGACAGGAACCCTGATGAAGTTAGTGGCTCATCAAAATTGCAAAGACAAACGAATACGCATACCCAGCATTTTCTAGCGCATCAGCATAGGCAAGACCTTCATCCCTTAGCGGATCTTGACCACATATTTGGAAAAACGTTGGTGGCAATCCGTCAAAGTTGGGTGCAAGCAGAGGCGAAACCGTGACATGTGAAGCATCGCTGGGCTGATACCACTGCACAAATTGCTCTACCGACTTCGGCGTAAGAATAGCAGCGTCAGTCATCGTGAGCATACTTTGCAGGCCCAAGTTGGAGTAGTGCAGCTCGCTTAGGCACAGCGCAGGAATTCGTAAGAGTTGACCATGGATTGGAATGCCTCGCTCATGAGCATTTTGGCATATGACCGCAGCCTGACTACAGATAAGCTTCCACTCTTTTCATCAACACAATAAAACATTCTCACCAGATTCGCGCCGGCGCTAGTACCACCGACCAGGATTTTGTTCTCATTCAGTCGCAACGCGGTGGAATTTTGGAAAATCTGTCGCCGTTAGAAAGATAAAGAATTGGAGCTAAGACCGAAAACATGCCCAGTCCAATGCTGCCCACGCATCATTCAGTGCGGCTGGATAAGGATGTTCTGGAGCCCTTTTTGCCATCAGCCAAAGTCCCACCTCTACCCTGGCAGCTTGGACTCACAACCTATAATCGACACTAACGACCACCATGGCCAACTCGGTACATAGAATTCGACATGTTCTGTCTTCTCCGTCTAAATCTCCAAGACACCATCCGCCTCCATGGAAGCTGGATAAATTGAGAGATGTAAGTTTGATAGGAAGCATATGCCAGCAAACAGTTACTTACTAGACCATTGCTGGAGAACCTGTCTCTTGTGTGTCCGGAATATAAGATCTCAACGTTATGGTTACGTTGCTGACACCTTCGGCAAATTCTATCGAATGATCTTCAACTATAAGTCCCTGATCAATTGGTTCTGAATTAGCTTGCCCTTGGAGTTTGGCATTAGACATGACTTGACGCAATTCTTCTACAGGCCCCAACAGTAAGGGCACGGCTTCTTTGTTTGTTTCATAGAACTTAAGTGATAAACGTCAATAGTGATTGAGATCCTGAAGGTACTTAGTGGACTTACTTGTTCCCATTCGGAGTCTACCGCTCCGTACTCGTGGCTGTGTGCAAGCCATCTTCCACGATTTTGGAGCAAGAGTGAGCCGCTGCTCACGGTGGGATAACTTGCTTTGCTGTCGGACATGCTTTGCGTTGGTCCGTTTGCATCCAGGATAATGTAGGAGATTTGGTGCAGGCTAGTTGAGCCGAAGACCTGTCTTAAGAACGGAGCGTCTGAGCCCACATATAGGACGCGTAATATGTATCATGCCGTATCCCTTGGCGCATCGCGTACTTCATTGGAGAATCTATTGAGGGTAGTCAACTCGGCTATGAAACAAACCTCGAAGAGATCGACAGAATTCAACCCAAGTTAGGAAACTAAAGCGAATTCATATTGAATGGTATCATTCTGCAATAACATATGCGTAAAAATTGATAAGGTCAGAGGTGTCCTGGTTACCTCTACTGTCTTGCATGTCTGCGAAGCTGGCTGGTTCTTGGATCACAGATCCCTTGAGACCGAGGGACTCGGAAAGATTCTCAGTTCTTTGAGAAAAGCTGCGCATGTTTTAGTCGCGAGCTAAGTCTTGGAAATGGGTGTCTTGAGCCCATTCCCGAGGAACGAACTATAGAGCACTTGTCCCAATGAGGAAATTTGGTCCACTCAATTCACCCGCCGGAGTTTCAATTAAGATGCCTCGGGGACTTGGCTTGTTTGTAATAAGTTAGCTGGGCTATCAAGGTAGGTGCTGTTACGCCCCTATGTAGGTACTTGAATAACCGAGTCGTAAATCCTGCCTTCCGCGGCCCGCATACTTCTTAGTGGGAACACATACAATTATATCATGGGAAGATACTTTTGTTGCCTAGGGAGTTTGTCATGTTGGAATAACTGTGGATCACCATGCAGGAGGCAGCTACAACCGTACCAGTTGTGCTCGGGCAAAGTTCTTAGCGAGGGAATGCAGGCTTTCAAGTCCCGACTCCTCCCTAGTCCTGGGACTTGTCGGTGAATTCAGTCTTATTGACCCTGTTTACTCTTCTGCGGCGCAGTTAAAAGAAACATCAAGGGAATGGCATTATTTAGAGATGGGAAAATTTTAAGCAGAGTAGAGCAAGTGAATATCGCACAATCACTTCTCTGGCATGTCTTGATGAGGACTGCCTCTTTGTCACATCTCCAAGTGGTTGAATAAAGGGACTTGTTGACCAATGAGCGTAATACATTTAAATGTTCTGATATCTACTCGAAGTAAGGCTTCTCCTCTATGAGCTTAACCGCAACGTCCTTGTCATGCCCGAAAATCAGTCTCGCGTTGTGCAACCTCTGCAGCCTACGTATCATGTGCAGACTGCGATACCACGCATTGTGATCTCTTGCCAATCCACCCTGCGGATGACCCAGTTCATAGTTCTCCCCAACATGGCATTGATCTGTGGTCCAAATAAAGGTTCCATCCCTTGCGAGATTTACTTGCATAATACACAGTCCTGGTGTGTGACCCGGTGAATGGTGGAGAGTTATGCCCTGGAAAAGATCCAGACGTGACTCGGTAAATGTGTTCCACTTGAGCTCATCCAAAAGCATGTAGTGGCTTAGGTAGACACCTAGATCTGCGCCGGTCGCAACAGCCCAGCACGCGTGCTTGAATTCCTCTTCATGCACGTAAATGGGCACATCCGTTTTCACAAAATGTTCCAGCCCACCAGCATGATCGACATGTAAATGACCAATAATAACAGCCTTGACGTCTTTAATGTCATTTCCGGTGGCTTTAATGGCATTGGGGAGCTTGTGATTGTCGGAGTACTCAACCCGGGGAAAGACATCCGTTAAAGGAGCACCCCATTTCTAGATGTCTGTCAGTATATACGCAAGACAAGACGCCTGCATTGGATCATAGATATTTAACGAACCACATCAAGGTCTTCGGCGCAGCCCGTCTCGTAGAGAATAAGACCGACGCCCGGGTACTCAATCAGAGCCGACAGGAGAATCATGTCCCGGCGTTTATTCTCTGGATTGAGATCGCTGAGTTTACTCGTATTGGCGCCCCGAAGAAACCTGTTGGCTAGTCAGCACGTTGGTCGATAATTTCGTAGCTAAAAACAAACCATGATTCATCTGCCTGCAGGAGACCTAAATTCAAGATGTGCATTTTTGTTCCAGCAGGGCATTTGAATGCCGGAACACCTGTCGACATGAGCAGCGACGCGGGATCCACGGGGCCGTCCATGACTTCAGATGCAGTTGACAATTTTTCGATATAGAATAGAACCGCAATGCAAAATTCCTAATAAGCTGGTCAAATTATAGTAGACCAAAAAATAAAACAAAAAATAAAAATCTTAAAAGCTCAAAATCCACTAGGTCTTCAACGGTCGTTCGATTCATGCTTACATGTATTTATCATAATTCATTAAGACCATCGGTTTCAACATCTGAAGGCTTTCTCGGTGTTTCCAGACCCCTTCGTTGTGTTCGCCCCGATGGTGCCTTTGTCTCGGGAGTGTGGTGTGCCCTTTCCCTTCGGGGTCTCAGGAGCGTGGTGCATCTGGTTTTCCTCGGTGTCTCCAGATATCCTCGTTGTCTTGGCTCCAATGGTGTCTTGGTCTCGGGGGCGTGGTAGGTCTGCAATTCCTCGGCGTCTTCGACTTCTCAGTCTCCAGCTTTTCCCCGTCTTTCCCCCGCACTCCTCCATTCCGCGGGTCTGGGGTCTTATGCGGGGAACATGGTGTGAAAATCAAATCTTTGGTACGTATTTAATCCCTTGAGAGGTCCCTTTGATCCATGTATCTTTACGACCGGACGCCATCCTATCAATGCAACGTTCAAGCCGACAGTTTCTCTCATTCACCTTGATCTTGGCAATCGCTACACCCACTTCTCTCACTCACGTTCCATCTTTGAGTACATACATTCCGCCCCTCGGGAAACCATGATTTCTTCCATCGATTTTGACGCCATTGTGATCGGTGCGGGCTTCGCAGGCATCTACATGTGCAAGAGGCTAGTGGACCAAGGACTATCCGTTACCGTTTTTGAAGCCGCACCAGATGTCGGAGGAACTTGGTATTGGAACCGGTATCCCGGTGCAATGTCAGAGTAAGAAACAAGCCCAAAGTGGACAGCTTTCAGTATATGCTAATGGAAGCAGCACTCCCTCGGTCTTGTATCGATACTCGTGGGATCTCGAGGATCTTCGCCAGTATCCCTGGGACCGAGAATACGTGAAGCAACCAGAGGTCTACGCTTATCTTCGACACGTGGTTGAGCGGCACAACCTTCGACAATACATGCAGTTCAACTTGGCCATGGAAGCTGCATCTTGGGATGAGGCCAATAGTATGTGGACCGTTACTCTTTCCTCCGGCGCCAAGAAAACATGCCGCTATCTTGTGACGGCTGTGGGGGTCTTGTCTGAGCCGAATTACCCCCCGATTCCCGGAATCAGTTCGTTCAAGGGTGAAATGTATCACTCTGGTAGCTGGCCCGAGTCGTACGAGTTTGGGAACAAACGAGTCGGAGTTATTGGGAATGGTTCCACTGGTGTGCAGATCATCACCACCCTGGCTGATAATGTGAAGCACCTCATCTCCTTCCAAAGACACCCACAGTACGTCGTGCCCGCCGGCAATCGAGAGGTCTCGGCCGAAGCTCGGTCTGATATCAACAATCGATATGAGGAAATCTGGAAGCAAGCAAAGCAAAGCCACTTCGCTTTCGGGTTCAAGGAAAGTACGGTGCCTGCATTGAGCGTTAGCGAGAAAGAGAGGGAGAGAATCTTTGAAGAGGCATGGGAGCATGGAGGCGGCTTTAACTTTATGTTTGCCACCTTTTGTGATGTCTCTACTGACGAGGCAGCAAACAAGGCGGCATGCGACTTTATCAAGAAGAAGATCCGGCAAACGGTAAAGGACCCCGTCAAGGCAGAGAAACTCATTCCGACTCAGGCGTACGCTCGTCGGCCTCTTTGCGATACCGGCTATTACGAAAAGTTCAACCGATCCAATGTGGACGTCATTGATGTCAGCAACAACCCAATTGCGCAGGTTACAGACAAAGGTGTCCGCACGGCAGACGGGTCAGAGTATGAGCTGGACGTTCTCGTGTTTGCGACTGGTTTCGATGCTGTAGACGGAAGCTATAAGCGAGCTAACATCCGCGGCGTATCGGATCGAACCCTCAGCGACGTCTGGAGCGATCGTCCTACCACGTACTTAGGCATTTCTGTTCCGGATTTTCCCAACCTCTTCATGGTGCTGGGCCCTAACAGTCCATTTACCAACATCCCACCTGCCATAGAGTCCCAGACCGAGTTTATCTCCGAGATCATATCTCATGCCCATAAACTTACATTGTCGAAGAAGGGAAAGACTGCTGTTGTTAAATCAGAGCCAAAGGCCGTGGACGAATGGAGCCGGACATGTGATGCAATCAGTGCCAATAGTCTGTTCGGAAAAACCGAGTCTTGGTTGTTCGGAGCCAACATACCTGGGAAGAAGCATTCGGTCCTTTTTTACTTTGGGGGACTTGCCAACTACAGGAAGCTGTTGCAGGGCGTCATTGAACAGGGGTACAAGGGATTTGAGCAGCCTTGGTAGTATGACGCACGCAATACAGATTGCGGTCAAGCTATGGTAGATTAAATTGGTATATCTTGGGAAGCAGAAATACGCACGCAATGGCATACAAGAATGCCAGGCACTACGCCAACTCTTTGTCATCAATTAGTCATCGTTAGTTATCCTGACTTTACTGACCTCGCTCAAACCTGTAGATGCTTATCGTGAGTGACTGTTAATAAAAATTTAGTCAAAGGACAGAAATATGGGCTTAGAGGGATTCATGAGAGGGAGCTTTGACATCCCATGTTTTGTGCAGACAAATGACGTAGTCCCAATATATTCTTAACCGCCGTAGGGGATTACCCAAAGTAATAGACAATGAGTTAGAAAAAAGTGTTATTTCATAGTGTATTGAGCCAGTTGAGCTACCGAAGAGCCGGAAGTCTCTCGACTTGGTCATGAATACAAAGACAAAGCAGCACTATCAAGGCTTAGATACCTTGTCGAATATATTGAGGATTTGTCCCATTTCTCATCGTCTTCTTTCTGATGAACTAAGTCATTAAGTTTTAACTTACATCCTTTGCATATTTTTCAATCTACAACCCCGATATCACTCAGCCATAGATTAGGCAAGGTTAAACGGAAACAAGCTATTCGACTGGACGCAATTCAACATGGCATCAAAGTCCAAGTCGTTTTGATTTTGATTCCCCCATAGAACATCTGCCATGAGCTGATCAGGTTGAAGCAGGCAATATTCATTACCTTCTTGTTCACCCGTCGACCCGCCATCGGCAGTGCTGTATTGTCGAGTATCAACGCCATGGAAGCTTGCAGAACTTGGGCCATCCAGGCTTCCCGATTGCTGGATAACGTTGCGGGCACCATCGAGGTTTCTTTCTCGTCGCTGATCGTGGCTGGTATTATACGCCTGGCTTTGTCCGACAAGTCTATTCATCAAATTAATGAAGAGACGTAAAACCCACTCAGCTACAGGCCATCCCCTTGCGAGCTCCTTCATTCCCAGAATGCATTGCCGAGCTCGGTTCTCAGCTAAATGCTTCTGTACCGAATCACCTCCACGGATGGCAAGTGTATGAATGGATAGGGCAGCAAAGATGGTGGGAACCCTACGAAGCCCGTCAGTCATACTTATGCAAGCATTGAGCATTTTAACAGTCATACAGGTGTAATTGTCCGAGGTACAAATTTCCAGCAGCCAACAAGTCTTCAACAAGCCGGGTGATGGAGTCTGCAGCGATCCTTGCTCTTCTTCGAAAAGATGGATACTCGTAAGATTCCGGGCTTGAGTTAGTTGGCCGGAACAGCAAGATTTGACACTGACTTGGGAATATGTTAGTGAAGACCAATTTTTGACCTCAGAGTTCACCTACTAGAAACACGAATATGCCATGCAAGACCAAAAAGGTCCATCTAGGGTCTCGTGAAGTAGCCCCTGGCGAAGTTCGACGGGTAGATTCATCTCCCACTCATCAAGGTCCTCACTCAGGTTGTGTGTCGAAATATTTTTGCTGTCAATCTTGCGAGGTGCGAATTTGTGATTCAGAATCTTTCCCACTAGTAGGTTTGCCTCAGTAAGTGTTGCCGTGACGGTAGCAAGTTCGAGGTTGTACAGGGTTGACTTACAAATTACCGCAAGCTTCGCCATTTCGATAGCATATGACTGGTGATATGACTGTTGCATGCATATCAACCTGCCATCGTATTCCTGATCAATGAGTAAGTCCTCCATGTTGAGCATCTCAACGTCACAATCTTCATCATTGATGCGGTAGGGTCGACCCAGTGCTGCCGCGGCCTGACGGTCACGAGCCTGTCATCCGTTAGATTGGTTGTTGACGGGAAAGAATATGAGACTACTGACATAGATGGACCACCAGATTCTTTTCCACATGGAGCGCTGACAGGGCGAAATTCCTGACTTTCCGGCCCTGTAGTCGGGTAAGCTTCTGATAGGGCTAGCCAATCCAACAAGATGGACCTACGACCGATGCATCCCCAGAGTCTGAGCGAGACTTATGGCAGCACCGAGCCAATGCCATGTGTCCTTTTGATCTTCTGGGCCTTCCCACCAAAATGCCAACAGAAAAAGGACTACTACAAGTCTCTGCTTGTTCTTTTCAAAGCCCATGTCGTAAAGTGCCTTTGCTCGTAGATAGAATGTTCTCCGAGCGCTATACCGATCTGAAAATCCAGCTCTTTTCAATGTATCCTCGTCACAGATGACGGACGAGAGAAAGAAAATTGTGTGCAGAATCAACAAGGGCGTTCTATTCTGTTGATAAGAAGCGCAAAACTCCTGGCGATCGAAAACTGGGAACGCAGGATGAACACACTCGAAAAATATGTAGACAAGTTGGTCCCTGACATCTTGCGGTGGCAGTGTGAATGCACCAAGCATGTTAAGATAGGTGAGCGTGGCATGGTCGGAATCCCTCGGACTTTCCGCGGCGTTTGGGGCGTGTTCAGCAACTGTTTTTGGTATCGGGCAGTGAAGCTTTGGGCTAGAGTGTAAATCAGCGCCACTAGACAGCGACCGAATAATAAAGGCAAGGCTGAAGGAGTCCCCCATATAATAAGACCTCACATTGTCCGGGGGAGCTCCAGGAGAAACTTCGGTAGGCCCGGATTCCAATAACCGAGCATATAACATCTCTGGTCCCTCAGCCTGGTCATATCTATCTCGCTCATTTACGTCAATAAGACTAACTGTTGTCTGAGGGCTAGGCGGTTGTATGATAGACGATGGCTGGACCGGGGAAAGGTGACCAATCTGCGTGCCTTGATCCGGGATTTCGGATACGACTTGGCGGGCCCTCGCGACAACCGATCTTTGCCGTGCATACCTGCAAATGTAAGGAGAGAATGTCATTGGGAAATTTCAGCGATCTGCAAATGACGTACTTTCCTCGTCGGCTCTCAACCAGCTCACATCGATTTCCTCGCAGCCGGCAGTGCCAACATGGTCGAGCTTCACCGGCATCGCATTTCACCCGCCGCCGGCGGCAAGATTTACAGGCGACCTTGGCACGTTTGCCCGGCCCGGTTGCTGGTAGGGTTGGAGAGTGGGATGCCTGCGCCGGCGACGACATGAATGCGTACGTGGTCAACTCAAAAGAAGTATCTTGTGATGGAGGGGAATGATGGGTGAAAGTTTGCATTCCCATAGGATACATTCTTGATTGTCATCATTAGCAGAATTTCCCCACGACGCAGGCTTTTGCGGAGGCGGGGTTGCAGGTGGGGAAGGCAGAGGAACTGGAGAACGTCATGGTGTGCTTGGTTTATTATTAGTGGCCAACCTTGCTGGTGGAAGCTGACATTCAGCTGACTATTCCGTACCCGAGGTCTAGATGCTAGTGCCATCGGGGCACCGGAGGGTTGAACTGCACAGGATTGAGTGTTTACAGTGGATGGTTGATTACGTTGCTACCCTAAACTACAATGCTCAGGCTACGGGGTGGTATCTCCACATATCTCAATGACGGACAAGAGTTCAGTGATGATTAATTTCGAACTTCAAACCTCGGGTTGATAGCTTATAGGCTCTTCTCCATTTCATAATCTCCTCTCCATTTGAAAAATTGCAGTATCTCTACTTTAACGTCGGTCACCCCCTAACGGACCACACCCCGTAACAGACCAGTTTTTCCCACTTTTAATATTACCCCCCTCCCCTAAGAATTCGATATGCATTTTCTCGCCTAAAAATAAAGATACTATAATTTTAACTTAACTATTAGATTTAGCATATCTTAGAGTATTAAAAAGGATAATGTGTTAATACTAAAGCTTGCATATTATGATTGGTCCATTTTTATAGTCTTTAAGTATTTAAGGATGCATTTGTCCTTAGTAGAATAGAATAAGTAGACTTTCCCTTGACTTTATGCTTCCTTCTTAAAATATATTATTAAATTGAATTATTCCTTAATAAACTCTTTCCCTTTGTTTTTATAATTTTATAAACTATTTAATTAAATGCAATTATAATTGAATTATATAATAGAATTTTAAGATTTAAGAGCTTAAGTTAAGTATTTTAAAAGTCTTAGTAGGATATATTAAGGCCTATTTTGCGCCCTTTATAACAGGGGTTTCACTAGGTAGGTCAGTCAGGCGGAGGCGAATGTTAGCATTCTGTCCATATTAAGACTAAAGCTTAGAGAGTCTTATCTTACGGGACGCTGGCGATTTTTAGGAGAAAGCCAAGGGAAACGCTTAGGCTACCTTGGGTCTAAGATTACTTATCCCCTAAGCCTTGAGGTTATAATTATCCCCCTCTCTAAAACGGCTAGTCCCTTAGCTATGCTCACTTAGTGGGTCTTATTAGCCCTAGGGTCTCTATATCTTTGCTATTTAGTTAGCATTATTAATATTTTAATTTCTAGGCTTTAGGTTATAGCAATACCTTGCAATGCTAATTATATTACCCTTTATTTTTAGCCTTATTTAAGTTATATCTTATTAGCTTATTATTATTATTTTCTTTTTCCTTAACTTCATTATATTTTAAACTTTATTATTAAAGTTTTTACTTATATTTAAACTTTATTAACTCTTTATTAAATTTTCTCTTACTTATCTTCACTCTCTTATTAAGTATTTATTGACATTTCTCTTGAGATTTACTATCCTTGCTAAGATGCTATTTAAATCTTAAACCACTTAATTAAAGGCTACTAAGAAGACTGCCTAAGATAAGAAGAAGATCTAGAGATTTACCTAGGTCTATGCCTTTCTTGCGCTTAAGCTTTAGTATATATATTATTTCTAGACTGCTAATAGTTAAGATTTAACTGCTCTCAAGGCCTTAATTATTATAAGAGGAAAACTTATTAATAGGGCCTTAATTGCCTATCTTTTCTTTGATGCTTTATTAGCTTATTGCAAGTAGTATTTTAAGTATAATAATACCTATGCCTTATAAGTAGATATTATAGGCCTTAGCTTTTATATTGCTTTTAAAGCTTCTAGTCTATTATTTAGCTGCTAATTATTTATATTTAGCTCTCCTGCCCTCTTAGATAGGAATATAAATAACCTTAATAAGCTTCTTAAGTTTATTAATAAATTGCTAGCTTGCTTAGTTAAACTCTTAGAGGAGGGAGTCCTCCTTGCCCTTAAAGAGAGAGAGGAGCATGCTTATCTCCTTAATAGGGAGACCTATGCTTGCCTTATTAATTATTATATTGATTTTATAATTGCATTCTTATCTATTAAGATATATTACTACTAAGCTTATAATATTATAGGGGCTTGCAAGTCTATTGCTATATATTATCTTTTTATTTAAGGCTTAAAGGGTTTTTGCTAATATTTAGCTTGCTAGGAAGATTTAGCTAATTATTAAACTTATATTATTTATTGCTAAGAGCGATTGCTCTCTTATTATTCTCCTCCCCTTGCCTTTGCAATTAATCCTTACTTTCCCTTTATTTTCTCTTATAAGTAGTTAATATTTTGCTTTTATTTAGTTGCTTGCTTATATTTTTAAATAGGAGAAGAAGTAAATCTTATGCCTAGAGCAAGGTAATATTAGATTTATTGCTTAATATATTGCTATATAAGCATTCCATTATAAAATATAAACTTTAGTTATAGTAGCTATAGAGCTATCCTTAGATGCTAGTAATGCTATCTTAATAGAGATCCCTTTAAATATCCCTTAGGTTTAGTTTAGCTTTTGCTATCTTATTATTATATTTTTACTAGCTAGGGTCTTTAAATTAAAATTTTACTTAGCTATCTTGCTATCCTTAAGATAAATATTTAATTAAATTAATCTTATTACCTTTGCAGTTAGCCTTATTTTTAAGAGCTAGCTTATTTAATAATTTTCTAAGGTATTTACTCTCCCTTTTGCTTGCCTTTCTATTGCATTTTGCTATGCTTCTTTATTATAAGTCTTGCATTATATATATCTTCCTTTAGTACCTATTAGTTATACTTTAAAGGCTAGCCTTTCTATTTCATTAAATAATAAACTTGCCCTTCTAAGATTTTCTTATCCTTAATTACTTTGACCTCCTATTCCTTATTATCTTTCTTAAGGTTAAGTATTAATAATATTTTATAAGTATCTCTAGGTCTCTTTATCTAAGGTTTTAAGAGGCTTATATAAAATATATTATATAGCCTTTTATACTTCTTAGGTAATGCTAGCTAATATACTTGCTTTCTTATGACCTTAATAATTTAAAATGGATTAATAAATTAAGAGGCTAGTTTCCTCTTCTCTCCTTTTAATCTAAGGTTCTTTATTAATAGGACTATTAAGTCTTCTCTTTTAAAGGTTAATAGTTTATAATGCTTATTATAATATTTTGCTTATTATTCTATAGCAATTTGCTAATACTCTCTTAATTAATCTTTAAGCTTTATAAGTCTTAGGACTTAGGCTTTAGCTTTTAATACCTCCCCCTTAGAGGCATTATTCTTAATATCTAAGCTAAACTTTAGTTAATATCTTAATAGTGCTTTTATAAGTAAGATGCTTATTATTATATTCCTTGCATTATTATATATAAATTATATTAAGCTTAATAGCTATAGCTAATTAACTTACTCTTTATTAATAAAGTATTATAAGTAATATTTTAATATTTAATTTATTCTCTTTATTTACCTATTTATTTATAAGTAAAATACTATAGAAAGCCTTTATTTTATTTTAAAGTGAAAATAAAGCTTAGACTAAAACTTACTTATAAAGACTAAGCCTTTATTTAAGACTATACCCTTAAGCGCGCTAAATTGCAGCTCTATCTCTTAATAAAAAAGCTCTATTAATTTAGCTATATTAATTATAGTTTATATTAAGAAGTATAAGGTATACTTAATAAACCTATTAATTATAATTAATATTGCATTAATAGTTTTCCCCTTTTATATTATAAGTAAGAGCTTTATAATAAAGTCTATTAAGAGCTTCTCTATAGGTCTCTTTAGAAAAAATAATAATTCTAAGGTATTATATAAGCAATGCCTTTAGGCTACTATGTCTTAGTAAATATTATAGCCTTTAATATAATCCTTAATATCTTATTTAAGGTTTTATTAATAAAACTTGCATTATAATAGTTTAACTATGCAATTAACTTTAAAGTAGCTAGCTAAGGGGTTATTATAATATAATCTTAATAGTTCTTATTTAATATTTATATTCTTTAGAATATAAAGGTAGCTATTATACTTTATAAGGCTATCTTAGTCTAGTAACTAAATATTGCTATTTCCCTTTCTCTTAAGGTCTTATTTAATGGTCTTTTGCTTCCTTATCTCTAAGTCTTATTCTTAGGCCTTTTAAATAATCTTAATAAGGGCCTCTAAGGACCTTATATTTAATATAAGTTTATACTTAA
>JAMAKE010000315.1:0-14692 GCA_023628695.1 Nectriaceae sp. PG4201
TAGAAACTTGGTTTTTAGCTGTACAGTATTTGTGCGGCGCTCACTTAGGTACGGCGCTCACTTGTGAAGTACGTTAATTATAATAATTGCAATATAATTATTATAATTACTTTCCTAGATAATTATAGTAATTATAATATAATTCTTATAATTATCCTTTTATTAGTTCTTAGGTCTAAGCTTTATTCGCTTTGGGCCTACTTAGTATATTGTAATAGCCTGGCCTAAGGCCTAGGTTATAATACTTTTTAATTATAAATATATAGCCTTATAAAATTACCTAATTATTAATTATTTTATATATAGCTTTTTATAAGTTATATACTCTTTTAAGTAAGAGATTATTATTTAGGAAATAAAATAAAAGCTTAGAATTAGATTATATTATATAAAGAAGGCAGAGGAGGTTAAATAATAATAATAGAAGTTCTTTATTAATAGATTTAATAGCCTATATAGATATAATATAATCGGGCCATATAAACACTTTATATGCCTTAGTACCTAATTATTATATATTATATAAGCTCTATTTGCACACCTTTGGGCCTCCGGGCGCGAGTGTATGGGGTCGCGATCCTACGGGGGCCCATTGGCATCAACATCAACTACTGCATTGGGGTCCGGGTCTCCTCACTCTGCCAGAGATGAGTTCGGTGCGCTAACCAACGAATAATGGTCTTAGGGATCAGCGGTCCGGGCTACGATGGATTAAAGAACAAGTTAGAGACTTTGATGGCAGTCCCCAAAACATTACAGTCATGGGCGTGCTGGAAGGGGTAAGATTACAACCTGTATCTCGGGCATTAAATGCTCGCATCTTTGGAGGCTCTTGGCTAGCGAAGCTTCGCATCGTGCGAGATAATGTCCATGGGCTACTTACTCCTGCTGGAGGAGCTCTTGGCCAAGCGATGTATTTGTCTGGAAGAGTGCCCCCCTCCTAGGACAACTGCCCATCAAAGCTGCAGACCGAATCGCGAAGAACACTACGAACGTTCTTGGCTTGGATGAAGTTCCGCGGACGAAATTTCCTAACGATTGCTCGATCTACCAGTCGAGGATTCTGGACCAAGCTTCCGCCAAAGATACCCAAGCTAATCGTCATCCCTGGTGGCATTATTTACAAGCAAGCCATATTTGGGACGTTTTGCAAGGTGCAGCTGTGATACACAGCAAGTAGTGGGCTGACAGCAATATGATGGGAGATATAGAGCTGGATGTAAGCCGAAGCAAGCGTACAGTTTATGTCAATTTGACGCTGGGATTATGGTACAGTGACGTATTATGGTGCATTCCGACTTGTTGCTCGGAAAGAAGGAATAGGAGCAGGTTTCCGGGCAGCGCAACCAAAACATTTCGCGATTATGTGGATGCGCTGACGTCGCTCCTTAAACATTATTCGCTCTCCGAATCCGTAATTAGCTTGTAGACCGATGATGAGGGACTCCTTGATGTTCTAAAGTTCACTAGTGATGTTGCGTTCTTCATGCCAGCAATTGAGATGGCTATGACTTCCCCTAGGTTATCGTGTTTACTTTCATCAAGCCTATTCCTTGGGAAACTTCGTACAAGGGCAATGCTTTACACGTCTTGGGAGTTGTCTTTGTGTTTCAGGAACATAATGAGTTTCTAAACGAGACACAAAGGCTTAGTGCTGCAGCTTTTGCAATAGATTATATCACGCTTGTAAATGGACAGGCGCCCTGGGAGCCGTGTAACGATGGTCATTATGGGGCTGCTTTTTTTTTTTTTTTTTTTTTGCAAACAACAAAAGAGGCTTCTGTAAGCCTCTTGTCAAGAAAGACGGGCTGAAGCCCTTTCCCATTTGAGTTGGCAAGGGATGGACACTTTGATGCGCGTAATCGCTGACTTTATCACCTGATAAGGAACATTTCCTTTATGGTTAGCTGAGGAACTATGGCGGATTTCCACGGCAACAGCATAAATTCCACGTTGATGTCAGACTGGTTTGTCAATTTTGAAAACAAGTCTACTTGTATGCAATCGGAATAAATGGCTTGAAATCTAACAATCAATTATCCTGAACAACCGTTGTTAGTTACCACACTCTAGAGTCCTTTCAATGCACGCGAAGCCGTTACGATGGCTAAATACTGATGCTGAACAGTCTCCCCTTTTCGGTTTCTTGGCTTCGCAGTGAGAATTCTTTGTGTAACCCTATAACTAACTCAGCCATCTTTTCTTCCTTAGCCTAAAGGATCCGGCAGGTGGAATCCTCTGTAGCCCAGGGTTGATTTTCAGAAGTGCCCCATGATACACCAAGAGAAGGGATTTTCTCATATTTGCTGTCCAATACAATGATGTTAGTCTGCCTACCACCAGCCATCAAGATACTCGTTACCGATTCCTGAAGGGTTAGGCACCTAAGACAGCACCAAATCTTTCCCATCCCTGAACTAACCTTTCACTCATCACTTTTCTGCCACTCAAACCACGACGATCCATGGCTCCTTGGAGCTGGAATGTTCTGTATAGCACTTCAGCGGAATCTACAGATCTTGAAAGTGCTCCGTATGAAGCTGGTTAGTGGCGCCGAAATGATTAGTGGTCCTGATCCGGAGGTGGTTTGATCGTCCCGGGCTGGGAATTCGACATCACGACCAATCCCATAGAAATATAATGTTGTAGCTTTTTGAGGCTTTTTACGGTTATATGTGTTCTCAAGGCTACCTTCGAGTGTATAGTGACTCGTTGATAAGCTAAAATTGCCCAATCTACCATGGGGTGTAACAAATTTTGCGAGAGCTAGATCCGGCCCCCATCAACTCATTCCTGGAACCTCTTCAGTGCCTCACTTACAGCAAGCTCAAATCAGTGGGTTCTACGACGCACAAATTGATTATGTTCTACTAAAAACAGGTACCCATGAGTCACAGGCATGGTCCTTTCTTTTAAATTGTCAAAGAAAAGCCCATTATCTTCCCTAAGAGCATAGGAGAGGAGCAAGCCGATAATCAAGTCCTGGACGGCGTATCATTTCCATATCTCTCATTGGACACTTGTACCCCGAGAGTATTCTTGCTGACTACGTGCCTAAACTTCGGTCTGTCATGTAAGAACTACTTAGTCACTGCCGCCTGAAATATCGTAGAGTCAAGATCGCTCTCAAAGTAGCGTCCTCCACGAGCTCCGAAATCACCTTCGTAAAATTTCAGAGAGGCTCGGTTAAGTCGACAATTTTATGTCAGTGGCGAACCAGCGGGGTTCGCTCTGTGACCAACTCAGCCCCGAACTCGAGATGCCATCCAGTCAAGTTAGGAATCATCTCAGACTACCATAGACCAAATCCTCAGTGTTCTGGCCCAAGTTTCATGCCAGAGGCGTGGTTAGTACTCTACACCGGTTTGTCTATGTGAAATGGTTCGATGCATTGTTTAATAGGGATATCCTGAATGATATCAGGCTTACCGATGCCCGGCAGGTCAAAACAATATCTAGCGCTTTCAGTTCGAAGAGGATGAATATCATTTAGGCGCCGAATTTGCGTATGCAAGCAACACCAACTTCTTCGCAATTGACAGACAGATTCCGCCTAGCAGTGCCAGAGTGCGGACATAGAGTGATCCGTAAAGCAAGTTGTTGCCGTCTCGCCAGTCGTCGATGATAGTCTGCTACAATCAAATCGTCCCCTCTGCTTGGGCCATTCCATGAAGCGATGAACATTGGGAACGGCAGTTGGGTGGTGTACAGGATCCGCTCATCGATACATAGTATTCTAGACTATTGAGGACACGGAAAAATCTACCCGGCGTTTCATAATGTTGGAGATGTTAGTCCTTGCTCTCCACATCTGCACATCTGCTCTGAAAAGGTTCTGCACCTTGTGACGTTACTGCGGCGATCTGGACCCAGGTTTGGCCATGGATGTCCATCATCGCGGATCTCGACAGTTAAACTGAGCTTGAACCCAGCTCCTATACTGAAATACCAGTCGTGATTTTTAACCTTACTTTCCTATCTTCACCATTAATTATTTAACAGCCAGTTTATCCATCTACAGTTGAATCTTTTATATATTTCTGCCCTTTGTTTAAATATACATCCCTCTTGAAGCTAATGGATCTCTACTTCCTAACCTTAAGCTTCCTCCATCTTAGCTTACCGAGTACTGCAAATAAGTAGCAATTAGTGGTACCGTTAAATATATGGGTCCCAGAAGGAGATTAGGTTATTCGTACAATATCCGGTCTGATATAAAATCCTTTATAGATTTTAAAGTAGATGATGTAGCTGATATGATACAATCCTCATCATCTCATGTATAAAACTAGTCCTCTATAAAGTGCCCGAGGTACCTGAATCATTGTAGCATAACTAATATACAACCTTGACTACATCTGCACACTCCTTGCGAATCAGATCGGCGTGTTTAGGGCTTCTTGGAGTTACCTTTACCTCGAAAGGTGCGGAGTGTTTAGTAATCTGAGGAATCGTCATCGTATCTATCGGCTTTCCTAATATTTCTTCGAAGTCGAAGCAGTAGAGCAGACGAGCTATCGCAATCCAGACATTCATCTCGCCAACTTTCCATCCAACGCAGACTCGGCGGCCTAGCTGTTATTTAAGCAACCTTACACAACAAGTATCAAGATGATGGAGCGTTCTTACCTGGCCCAAACGACCAATGACCTTTCAAGGCATTCTCTTCGTTGCCATCTAGAAACCTTTCGGGCCAGAATCTTTCTGGCTGGTCGTATTCCTTAGGATTTAGTGCAATCGCCCAAGCATTCCAAGTGAAAACTGTTCCAGCAGGGAATCGATAACCCTCATATTCGTCGTCCTTAATCAACATGGTCGGAGCACCGATTTCGGCAATATTGGGTCGCCACCGGAACCCTTCCTTAACAACAGCAGAAATATAATTCAACTTTCCTCGGTCTTCCCACCGAGGTAGACGCTCGGCATTGGAGCCACATACCTCATCCAACTGCGCACGGGCACGCTTCACCCAATCAGGGTAAGTTGCTGCACCGGCAATGATCTGGCCGAGGGTGACTCGAGAAGTATCACTCCCAGCTTCCATCAGTGTGCCAAAGACAAACAACTTCTGCACTTCCGTCATCTTCTTAACCTCTTCAGCACTGAGGAACTCGGTGCCAAAGCACTCTCGTTGAGTTCCGTTCTTCATCCTCTCTTCCAACCGAGCAATCTCGCGCTTGTAGACCCTGCAATGCCCGGACGCGTTAGTGACTTCCGAAAACTCTGGGGGTGTGGCTCAGTTTCTGCTGCAGACATACTTCACAGTCTTGTTAAAAACCTTCTCTCCTCGCGGGCGCCACCATTGGAACACCTTCGGAAGCTTGTCGAGTACCGGATATGCGTCGACAATATTGACGCCGGGTTGCTGGTTCTCCAGAAATAGCTCTATGGTTTCGAATAGCTCGATCACATCAGGGTCGTCAAGCATAGACCGGCGGCCAAACACAACACTCATGATGACCGAGTTGGCATATCGCGCGTTGGCTGACCACCATCTACTGGGCGTCTCTAGATAGTCCCAGCAAAGATTCTTTGACTCGAGATCCTGGAAAGGCTGGAAGATATCCTGTTGTCGTGAACTCAAGATTCGATGCATGATTTTGCGGAGCATACGCCATCTTTCGTTATACGGCATGAGAACTATACGTGAATCGCCTGACAAAATGCCCTGCGTCATTGGGAATGGTGGTCTTGATGAATAGATAGCAGCTCGGCGCTCTAGGAGATCGTTCACAACACGTGAAGAGTTCAAGAAAACCCAGGTGTTGCCACCGAACTTGCAAGTGAACCTACGCAAGTTCTTAGCACTCAAAGAAATAAATATCATTGGGAGCACGCACATTTCACCATATTTCTCGGCCAATTTCTTCGCCCAAGGGCCTTGTTGTAAAGCAGGAATCTGAAACGAATTGCCGAAGAAAGGGACACCTGGTACATGAGGAGGAAGCTTATAGTTCTTGCTGTACCGGTACTTTTGCAGCAACCAGCTCCCAATGAGAAGAGCTAGCCCTACGAAGAACGTGAGGAGAATCTCCTCCGACACCATTTCGGTTGCTGTATTACACGTATCGTAATCTTCCCGTCAACCGTGACGGAGTGCAAATTATTGGCGCGGAAGTCCTTGGTAAAATTTATAAGAGAGAGTTTACCGTGGGCAAGGAGAGATCAATCCAGAAGTGCGAGATGTATACTCACCCTAACCCCACTCCCCAAGACTCGGAAACAAACATACCCCACGTCCCCACCATCTCCCCATGCAAATCCCCCACATGTTACATGTTCAATTAACTCCGAACAGGTTACTCAGATAGCATGGAGCACACTATCATCATTTACTGGGGTTGCCGTCGCTCAATAGCATACAATCCCTGGGAGTGGGGTTCCAAAATTGTAATGAGGGGGTTCCTACCTCAGAAACCCCATCCGAACCGAACAAGCGGAAAGTGCACAGTGAAATACTTAAGGATGGGCTTAGATCAGGAAATATTTCCACCCTTTTCAACGTAAGATATTAATATTTCCGTACATTATGGCGAATATTGAAGTTCGAGAAGAAATCCTTACCCAGTTAAGGGACAAAACGGTTATTGTGACTGGTGAGCTTCAGTCGGTAATGGTAGCCAAAAGCGGGGCTGACGTGGCAAAGGTGGTGCGAATGGCATCGGAAAGGCAACTGTATTGCTACTTCACGGTATGTGGACTACGTACTATATACAAACTAAGAAAGTGTTTCTTATCTGTACTGCAATAGAGTATGGCGCAAATGTCGTCATTGGTGACCTTGACAAAGAGAAAGGGGAAGCCTTGGTCCAGGATATTCACGGGCAAGCAGCAAGCACCGGTTTCCCAAGAAGCCACGCTTACAGCAACATAGTGCCGGTATCTTCCAACAGACTGATGTGACACGCTGGGATTCATTAAAATCTCTATTCGCAACAGCCCGAACGAAATATGGCACGATTGATGCCGTCTTTGCAAACGCGGGGATACCAGAAAGGGAACCGTTTCTCTTCGAAGATCAACTGGACGACAACGGCGAGCTGTCAGAGCCTAGTTTTCGCATTATCGATGTCAACGTCAGTGGCGTCCTGAGAAGTGATTCAAGCATTCCTGTGATAAGCAGTCCTGGTACTAATCCCATTAGCTGCGAAACTCGCTGTTTATCATTTCAAAAGAAATCCAACGCCGGGGGGTGCGTTGGTGATCACAGGTTCCGCCGCATCGTGAGTACTACCGGCCATCTCAGGGGGAACAATAAACTTACACGCCCCAGGTACTTCCCTTCCCCACCAATCGTTCGGTACGGTGCGGCCAAGCATGCGGTGGGTTCAAAGTCAAAGGCTTTTTGTTGGCTGGTGTTCTGATTACCTCTTACCAGCTTCTCGGGATTTTACGTGCTACTGCAGCAATGACAGCACCCCAGAATATTCGCGTCAATCTTGTTGCGCCATGGATGACGGGTAAATATTGTTGCAGCACTGCTCCGCTCACTCATAATTACGCTGCTAACAGAAAGTTCAAGACACTGAATTTAGCACCGAAGTAACAGAGATGTGGGGTGACCTACCTAAAAACACTAGCAAGGAAGTCGCGCAGGCACTGTGTATGGCTGCCGCAGACGAAGGCTTGAACGGTACATCTGTCCTACAAACTAATGTATATCTCGGCATGTCTAACCAAACCCAGGCCGATCCTTGTATGTGGCCAAGGGAATTGTAGACTTGGAACTACCACTATATAGAACTATGGAAAAATGGATGACGGTTGAACAAGCGGAACGATTTGAAGAAGGCCGATATCGGCTGGCTAAGGGCATGGGGCTCCCAACAGCTCACTACCTTTCGAGGGCATTGTAAACTGACGCGGGTAGTAACTAGTGCGGTTTCAATGGCTTAAATAAAGAGGTTCAAACTAACTAAACTCCGCTACTACCTACGTAGTTACTAGGCTATGATTTTAGCCGCCAATTACTTGTACGTGTTGTATCCCATAGCCTTACCCTGAAACCCCGGGGTCAGCTTATTTTGTCCTCATAATGGTTAAGAGTTTAGTACATCTCATTTGAGTTTGGGAACTATTTAGGGGTACAATGCAACCCTAAGAAATAAGGTATGATAATGCTATCTCCAGCGATAACATGGCCTTTACTCTACTAGTTTGCATTTGCGAAGTGGTTAATTGCAAGACATAATGCTCGTAACATAATCATTTTAATTCTTAAGTCGTGTAGCTATGAAACTTAGACTTTCTCTGAGCCAGCTGAGAAGTGCTAAGTTGCTGTTCTGGAGGTTTTGGAGGAGCTTCCTCAGCGCGACGAGGCAACAGATGCAGGATAGTTTAAGTTTAACGAGGTGGCCAGGATACACTTCCGTCACACTCATGGTTTCATGAAATGCAAATGTATAGTTACATACTCATGGGTCAAGAATAATTGAGCATGTAATTAGCTACTCTCTATATTCCCGTGTACCCCCAACTCCATAGTGCGGGGCATAATAGGCTATAGCATATAGAATTGTAACAATAGAGCGCAATAGGTTTTGGCTAGTTACCCTAAGAATGTTTCTTTGCCGAAAGATCGACTAGAACTAACTTGCATTGGCAATACCATTGATACCACTGTATATACCTAACTGGATTGCTTTTACCTTTGGTCATATATTAGTAGCATTGGAATGGATTTGAGGATGGCTTCTTATTACTTTCAAAAGCGAAACTAGTAGAAGATAAACTGTTGGGGCGTTGCTAAGTCTCGGTGCTTTTGCAACTAGGCATCAAGAGATTTTTGCTACAAGGACAAGCACTAGGGAGCTTTGAGGGGGAGAGTTGGAGATTGATTTTATTATGTATCAGGCAAAGGATACAGGACATTGAGGTCTTTAAAGGCGTACTGAACCAATAGCCCAAGTCGCGACATCGCACAGATGTCGGGCTCGGCGGCGGTCGAGGCGCTAGAGTGCCCCAATGCTGCACATTCCCAGGATCAGGATCAAAGGAATGGGAACTGTCCTCAAATACAATGATTGCAAATGGATGATTGGTAGGTGACAGTGCAAGCAGTCAGTGTAACTGGACAAAATCTAACAAATCTTAGCTAAAGGTATCTCTAGACTAGCATCTTGCACATTGGGCCGCGTGGAAAGATCCTCGTAGATTAAGGCATGGATGAATTGGTCTGCCGCAATTGTCGGAGTAGACCGTCGCCTCTCCTCTAGCAGAAAAGGTAGCTTCCTTTGGGGTTCAATCGCGGCCGCAGTACCCGTATCCGAACCGAATAACTTACTGCTTGACCTGTCGCGACCACCAGTGAGGGCGTTGATGTGCGATGGGGTTTGTTAAAACCCTCCAAACGCTTCAAGATTGAAGGGGGATGGATCTTGTAGCCGATTGTCGTAAGCAATATGGAGCATGGGATGGTCGTGGCCAACATCAAACGAAGCTAAGATCAGCCCTGTCGGTCTGAGGTCTTTGCAAAGACACGGACACTAGGGCCGGCCCCTGTGCATTTGATGGCTGAAGGGTATCCTGCCAGTGCAAGTAAGACTCTTGCTGCTGAATTTGGTGTTGTTCGTAATCGTTTACGTCTTCTCGATACCGTTGCGGGGCTGATCAATATCCATGTCCATGGTAGAGGGCGGTTCCGGATCTAGCAGCTCAAAATCACCCTCCAACCCTGCAAAATGGGGACAGATGTGGTGCCTGAAAGGGCCTAGACTCGGTAGAGTTGGGGGAATTTGAAGCTCAGATGTCAACGTTGCATACTCTCGAGGAGCACGCTGTATGTCCACCATCATGAAGTGCTCGACAAAAATATCGCTGGCGGGTGGAAGAGTGGATGAAGCACAGTCATATGGACTCTGACTAGGAGAGACATCATCCCTGGCGACAGTGGACCTTGAGCCGCTCCTCCTCCTGAAGGTCTTCTTCAGTACAGTCAGTCGTGCTGAATCTAATGGTAAAATCAGAATTGTAATATCTTCATTTTTGGACAAGAAAACGCGTACTGAAGCTATTGGATTGGATGATGGTGGTGAAAGTGGGAAAAACTGGTCCGTTGGGGGGACATTACGCCGTCTAGGCGGGGAATGGAATACACAGGACACGCTAGCAAATGACCCATGACTAAAGGGCACAATAAAACTCGCCGTCTAATCAAACTGCGCCGCTCATGTCACGCCATGTCTGCCGTGATCTTGACTGGATCTGGAAACAAGCTACAGCAAGGTACAGGCGCTCAGACCGCAAACGTTTCAGGTTGATAAATAGTAGGATATGACGCTCGAGGGAGATCTACATAGATGACTTCATCAGAACAGAATCTTTTTCCCTCTATATCAAATCAACCCGTCCGCAATCGTGATCAGTACTATGCTTTTGTTTTCATGTCATTCTTGTTATTGACTTCATAGGTCCTCCGCTCTTTTTGAGATTTTTCCTCTCTTTAACTTTCTGCCTTTCTCAACATCAAATTCATCATGTGGGGACGAGTCCTGATCTGGACAGTTCTGCTAGAGCTCTGCTGGGCAGGCCCCGTGGCTCTAGAGAAACGCGCAATGCGTCTCGAAGACGAAATAGCATTCAAAAGGATACAGCAACACCAGTTGGTCTTTCATCCGCTGGCTGTGCTCCTCGCTCGAATTGACCCAATAGTGTCCCCGTAGCCAGCGGCCACCTCCATACAATAATTGGGCCAAGCAATATCAATTCCAACTCGACATCCGACCAGTTGCGTGAGGCCAACTGTACATCATTGACGCTGGGCGATTCGTTGGATTTGTCTGCGTAGGTCCATTCTTAATAGCCCAATACTAAGCCAAGGCCTAATTCGATTATGCCACCGAATAGTTACTGGCAGCCTGCTATCTATCATCGAAACGGTCAAGGAAAGCTTTCCCTCTTGAATATGACGTCCTCTTCAGTCTACTATAACATGGAGAGCAATACCACTAAAATGGTTCCTTTCCCTTCCGATTTCAGCATGCTAGTGGGAAACACCACCAAAGACCCAGAACGAGGTCCCGTGGATGGATACATTACTTCCGATTTTGGTGACACCGCTTCGTTCCCACGGGCTTACACGTCCAAAATTGGCATACATGTTCAATTTCCCGATTGCAATGATGGGAAGCCTTTCACAGTTTCCAACCAACGAGAGCACATGAAACATTCCTACCAAGCCAACTGTCCTCCGGGGTGGGTCAAATATCCTGCCATTATGCTTCAGGTATATCCTACTCTCAGCCAACACTGGATCAATAGCTAAATCAAAGCTTTCCTCAGTTTACATATAGTGCTGGAAGTCAAGCGGACTTTCCCGCTAACCCTCCAGATGAGCCAACTTACGTCTTAGCTAATGGTGATACGGTTGGAAGTAGCATCCACGCCGATTTCATGAATGGTTGGAAACATGGGGTTCTACAACAAGTTATTGACAAGTGCAGTGATCTTGGCTTTGGCAATACTGCGAAATGCCCTGTTTTCATGTCCGCGCTCGGTAAAGCGGCCGATCAGGAGGCTGCGCATTGTCGTTACCATTTGTCGATTCCTAATGAGCAAATTGGTCTCACGGAGGCTATTAAATCTACCCCTGGAAAGAATGCTTTGAGTAATGGGACTATTCCAGCCAGTGGGCCTCCAAAAGCCCCTCCAGCCGTGGAATTCATCCAACCCAACTTATTTGTGGACACTTTTCGCCTTGGTGGCTGGCCTATTGCTGAGATATAACCTATTGAAGTATACTCATTTAGAGAGAAGCTTTATAATTCTATTCTGCCGTTTTCTTTATTTTTAGGGATTCCTATACTTTGACTAGTTCTGACTGTCAGAGTGCGTTATATAGGTATATTAGTATCCGAATACATATTAGCCCACTGCGGCCAATTGGCTGCATTATCAGTGATGTCAAATAGTTCTGAAACGATGAAATCAGGGTAAAGAGTTGCTATGTCAGGAGCCAGTGATTAGTAATCGACAACTGAGCTGACATTTTTGTTTCGTTGCATGTTCAATGGCAATGCTAGCCGCATTGGCCAACACAATACCTGTGAGCCGGATGAGAGAGTGTGACCATATGAAATCGTCTCGTGAAGTAACTTACTGGAGATGGGCTACGCAAAGGTGATTCCAGATGGACCACGCATCAATATGAACTTTGGCAACGTCTAGGCTTAGATTTGGACGAAGGATTTCCGCAAAGTCATGGCTTGCTTGTGCTTGCTGAAGGGCATAGCCAGTCAAGAGCCAGCTGTCGATGCTATGTAGTACTTGTCTAATCGCTGTAGACGACAAGCGTAATATAAGTAAGGCTTAGATCTACTACTAAATAGTGTCGATCCCCAACTAACTGCGACCCCACTTAACTGCGACGCGTTATAAAACACGTAACTCCCTAATTACCTAATTAAATTATATTATAATAATAAAACTTTTAGTCTAAATTAAATTATCTTTTATCTATAAATTTATTAAATTATAATTATTAAATTATTATTTTTAAGGCCTTTTAAAGCTTTTAAGAAGATAAGAAAATTAAAATTATTAAATATAACGTAATCCACAAGTGAGCGCCGCACCCAAGTGAGCGCCGCACTTTTCTTCACCTTCAATTAAGATATCTAAATAAAAACACAACCAAGCATCTGATCAATTGAAACTAATTGCTTTCTTCATCCTCAGACAGCCTAATAGCCTCTTGACAGGTTCTTGCGTTATGACCGGGCTTTCTACAAATTCTATAGCTTTGTTCTCTCATTTATGCCCCTTGCTCTTGACCACCTCTTGCAGATGATTCAGCTTATAGCTGCGCATTAGCATCTATCTGATCAATTGCATCTCTTCCTTCCTCTATAGTCATCTTCCCTTTATTCTGCAAGCGGGTTCTTTTTGCTCTATGCTGCTTGCTAAGAGTCTCATTTGCCTGTTAAAGGTCTTGAACCTTAGCTCTTAATAAGGCATTCTTATGCAAGACTGCTTTTATTCCTTTCGCAAGAGACTTTAAAGCTTCTAGAATAGAAGCAGGAGAGCTACTTTGATGTCTTCTAATTCGTCTTTCAAGATATTCAGACTGAGAGCTAGCCTCAAGTGTGGTCTTTAGGGTCTTTGAAACCCAAAGGTTAGGAAGGCTAGCCTCCTCCTCAGCAGGTGTTGGAGTCCGTAGTTGCATATCAAGCTTTGAGATGACTGATTCTGGGTCTAGAGGAACTAGGCCGGCCCCTCTGAAACTCCCCTTGATATTGCTTTCTGTTATAGCAGCGCGGTGGGCAGCATAGAAGGCTGGGAAGAAGTCGGTCTTTGAAATGTGAGTTATTGAGCATCTAATTAGATGCTCAATTTGCTGCCCATATGCCTTTTTAAGCGGCCCAAAGCACCCAACATCAAGAGGCTGAAGTAGGTGAGATGAATGAGGCGGCATGCAGAGTGTGATGATATTATTTTCCTCGCAATAGGTCTCAAAGTCGGCTGAATGATAGCTTTTATGCCCATCAAGGATTAGAAGCCGATAGCAACCATTTAATCGAGTGCTTGTATATCGATCAAAATGCTTTAGCCACTTAAGGCCTATCTCATTATCAGTCCAGCCATTTTGGGTTGTTATAATAGCCCAATCGCTCGGAAGGTTGCTATCTTGATACTAGCTAGCGAGATGATATCGGCCTGCAACCACAATGAATGGCTGGACTGCCCAGCCTTCTGCATTGATAGCTTGGATGACTGTAACCCATTCTCGATTTCCAGGCTGGACTGATTTTGGGTTTCCATGCCTTTCTGCCCCTGTAATAACCATCCCGCTTGCAATCATACCCATTATAAAGCCAGTTTCATCGAAGTTATAGATATCTGCTGAGCTGATGCCATATTTCGCGATTGTGTTCTGTATGAGCGCGAACCATTGATAAATAATAGCTGGATCTTCGCATTTAGCCCTTTGATAGTCATATCTGCGAGAAAAACGCATCTTGAGCTCTGGTTGCCGCCGTATAAATTTAGAAGCCCAGTTCTTACCAACAGGGAGGGCATTGCGATCAGCAAGCAGTCGGTTGGCCATTTCTTCAACACCACGCAGCCGGGGGGGAAACCCTCGCGAATCTAGGTCGAGAATAAATTGAATAATGATCTATTCCTCTAGATCAGATAGTCGGCGTGCATTAGAGATTATATTGCTTCGAGATTGAATGCCATGTTGCAGGCGCCGCAGCCTTCGCTCATCAACCTTATAGATGCTAGCAGCGCGTCGCAGACTGAATTTTGGGTTATTTTGAAGGGCTTGAAGAGCAAGTAAGGTATTTGCCTCTTTATTTGATTGTGGCATATTAAATGGTTGAGAAATTGATAATTGAATTGAAAGAGAAGAGGTTGAGGGATTTTTGCGGCGCTCACTTGGGTGCGGCGCTCACTTATGGATTACGTTAACTTTAAAATATTAATATTAATATTAAATATTTAATAAGATAATATATAATTTAAAATTATAACTTAATAAAATATATAGAAATTATTTAATAAGTAAGAGAAATACTTAATAAATTAAATTATTTTAAAAAATAGCTAATTAAGCTTTTTTTTTAATTTTATATATAGCTTTTTATATAATTTATAATTAATAATAATAATTTATAATTAATAATAATAATAATAATAATAATAATAATAATAATAATAATAATAATAATAATAATAATAATAATAATAATAA